>PVHP010007080.1:0-57534 GCA_004024765.1 Zapus hudsonius
GCCAGCCCTGACCTCAGGTGGCTTAGCTAATCTCCAGGGCTCATTTTCCTACTTGTTTTACCAAATCATTATTTATTTCCACTTTCTTCCTGCAGACTAAAGGAAAGAAAGGCAAAAAAGGGAAAAGGGGGAAAGATAAAGACCTGACAGCCGACAGGTGAGGAGTGGACTCGGTCTACTGGGAGGCACGTGCTGGGGGGAGAGGCAGAGCCTGAATCCTGGGCAGGGCTGGGGGGAGGCAAATGCCCCTCCAGAGGGTGTGGAAGTGTGTGGCCTCTCTGCAGCCTGGTACGAACTCTGGATGGAGAAGATGTAAGAAGACCTGCCCTGGGTTCTGAAATTCTGTGTGCGTGCGTGCGTGTGTGTGTGTGTGTGTGTGTGTGTGTGTGTGTGTGTGTGTGTGTTGGGGGGTATTTATTAAAAATGGCTTAGGAAACATCCTGAGACTTTAGAACACAGAGGCTGAGTTCCTTCCACTCTGTGCACTTCCTTCTGGTGCTGAGGGAGGGAAGAGACCAAGCCTCCCAGGGGGTGTCTCCATTCCTTGAGATTCATTGGTCCATCGTGAATACTAATGAATGACTTAAAATTTAGCTTTTTTTTTTTCCTTAAGGTGAAATGACGCTTAGGGGCTGGAGAGATGACTGAGTGGGTAAAAGTGCCTGTTTGTCGTGTGAGTGTGACTACCTGAAGTCAGATCCCCAGAACGCACGCACGCACGTAAAGCCAGCCACCATTGCGGCATCTGTAATCCCAGCACTTTTATAGTGAGAAGGGAACAGAGACTGGAGAATCCCCTAGAAGCTCAGGGGCCAGCTACCCTGCCATACACAGAGCAGACAGTAAGCTTGCCTCACACAAGGTGGAAGGCAAGGATGACCGAGACTCTCCTCTGACTTCCTTCTGTGTGTGTGGCAGGCACACACACACACACACACACACACACACACACACACACACACACACACACACACTGAAAATCAATGGCCTTTAAGTGTGGTAAGATGGAAAATGAATAGCACCTGGGTTTTCACATGCTTCCAGGTGTTTAACGCCCCTCACAACTGGATGCCAGGCCTTTGGTAAGCACACGCTCCCCAGGCTTGGGTTTGGGACTTCCTAATACGCTTTTGTCACCTTAAAGAGTCTTCAATTTTATGTTAACATTTCCTGCCTGTTACATGTTTATATTGAATACTTATTCCTGCTAAAATACTACAGCTTGTTACTTCCGTGATACAGGTCAGATTCTGTCGCTCCCAATTCCACAACTACTAATTTGAGCCTATAGTGTCGATCAAAGACAGGGGTCACTGACCTCACACTCATCTCCAGAGTATTCAGTTTCAGTCTGATACTTTGGGGTCTCTTTTAATCACACTCCCTGGAATCACGGAACAGTGGGAAGGTTTGTTGAATACAGTTATATTTCCATTTCCAAATGAAAGAATGGCAAGGACAGAATGAAATAACAGTGAAAAGGGAAAAACAGTGAATCCCAGAGGAATGAAGGAAATAATATTTGTGCTTAACCCATCTGAATCCTTGTAAACCAAAGCCCAGTTAATGTCGCTGGAGATTTCAGCCATTACGTGGGATGCTATGTCTTTTTCCTCAGCTGGTATAAATCACCTGCGCACTGGCTGTGTGCCCAACCCCCTCTTTGAGAAGTGGTGTGAGTATGTGTAAGTGATGTGGATGACCACGCCCTCCTAGAAGGCATCACCCACGCAGCTTTGGATGTTTTGTCTTCTACGTAAGAACTGTCTCCATATAAGACTTTATTCTTTGTAGGCATTTCTTTTAAACCACTATACTATGGAGTGCAAAGGAAACAGAACTTGTACAGAGGATTAATTATCTACAGTTTGCAGACACTAACAGAATATACAGTTATAGGCCCGCTGCATTATTATAACTGGGTAATTTCTAATTCACACTTGAGCCGTCATGAAGACTGATGGAGTTGTTGCTGGTCTCAGACACCCACAGACAGAGCTCTTACTAATGGAAGTATCTAGTGTACATAGGCTTGGATCAAAGAATTGTTTTTGTAATTCATGCCCAAATTGTAGAAATAATTCAAAACTTTATTTATTTGCTTAAATGCAAACATCCTTTTACACAGATGTGGTTTGAGCTCTTGTGGAAGAATGTGTGCTGATGGTGAGGACCCTCTGTGTCACAGTGTGTGCTGATGGTGAGGACCCTCTGTGTCACTGTGTGTGCTGATGGTGAGGACATTCTGCTTCCTTTGAAGGACAATCGAATCTCTGTACCAGGAGCTGGTGGAGGAAGGCCTGCTGATCCAGGCTCGGAAGGTCAACCTCTCAGACTACATTGGTAAAGTACACAGAAAGTCCCCATGTTTCACGTTCACTCATGCGCCCTGAGGTCCAGCATCTGGGAATCCATCTCCCTTGCATCTCTATCCAAACCACAGCTGGCCCTTGGCTGCTGCTCAGTGTGGGTGAGGCTGGATAGATTTGAATAACCCAAGATGCTGGAACCAATGGATCCCTTAAATGAGCTCATGTCTCTCTCCTTACATGGTAGAAGCAGGTGTTGTTTTGTTTGTTTTTAACTGACAAATAGACTTTCTGGATGATTCTTTCTGGAATGACATGAGGAGAAAATGAAGAGTTGTTGGTGTATTTGCGTGAAACCAAATGCCCTTGGAGGTGGTGGGGTTGGGGGTCAGGGGACAGCACTTGGCACTTCCACAGTATACACCCTTCTAACAGGAAGTATTTCCAGAGTTTTCCAGAAGAGTTGGGAGGAAGAAGGTGGGATAGTTGTGAACAGAACCTTTAATAATGTATAGTGGTCATTTTTTTTTACAAAGAACAATATGATGACCTGAAAAATGCACAGCTTTATCCTGCCCCCCTAATGGAGAGCCTGTGCTCATTCTCATGAGAAAATATCTCCAGTGATCAGGGACGGTCTCCATAAGCACGAATGCTGATGCATGGACATATGCTATCATCAGGGCCTTGGCTCTTCCTCCCCACCACACCCTTCACCACTGAGCCTTTCTCAGGCCAAAGCACCATCAAGACGGGTGCATGACTCCAGCTCTCTTCCCGGCTCTTCTCAGCCTCTTATAATGTCGCTATTTTTAAAGCTCCTTCCAGGCTGCCCTTTGGTTGTGTTTCTTTGATGGTTTCCTCATTGTTTCATTCAGAACTGTTAAGCATTTAACATTTTATTTTATATGTAATACAACAGGTCATGCTCTTCTGTAGGTGATAGTGTGCGGTTCTCAGGGTTTCCCTCTGATGGTACATGAGGTTACATCCTGTCCCTGTAGGTGTTTGGAAAGCATGACAGAGGGGCTGCCCTCAGGTCGCCCCCTTGGGAGCTTTCCCTTATCCTTTATAACCAGTAGCTGATCTCTGCGGCTCTGGCCATTCTGTGCCCGGCAGTCTTTCTGCAGGTGCATCCATGGGTGATGGTGGCTGTGGTGCCAGGAGAGGGGTTTTCTCTTCCCACCTCTCCCACTATTTTATAAGCAGATAAGGGACCACTGGAACCTGTGGGGTGTCACCATGGACGTGGGGGTTCTACCCATTATTCACACCTCTCTCCACACTGGCCCAGGCTCCACTCGGGAGAGCAACATGCCTGGCGTGTGTCTTTTCCTTCCATTATTCTAGGTTTCTTGCCCTGCTTCTCGTTCTCTGATCTCAGTACCTTTGCTGCTGGTCTTTTCTTCTCTCCCTTCTGGAAGGCCTGGTGTCTGTGCTCTTTCTGAGTAAACGGGAGAGGATCATGGCTCCCACACCAGGCAGTCACCAAACACAGTAACATGCTTTGAGGGTGAGCCTCGTACCTTGGCCAACAGCCCAGGCTAGTTGGATCTTTCACTCTATCAGAACCAACACCCACTAATTCAATTTAATATAATTTGTTTAAATAAAATCTGCTAGGTTCCAGAAAATATGGTCCGTCTGGATATTCATATGGCTTTACACAGCAGAAAGATTCGTCACTTTCACAGCCCCTGTAATGCCATGTTTACTGGCAGCGAGCTCCAGAGTTAATGGTTGCTACAGGGTCTCTTTCTCTTCTGGTGGAGGCTAAATTAACCGCTCTGGTATTTATTGTCTGCTCATTAAAAAGCCTGGCTATCTGGAGCCATAATGGAACCCTCTCATTATCCCTCATTCTGCCAACCAATACCATTACCCTTGCCAAAGACTTCTTTTTCCTTGCCGAGGGTTTGGAAAGCTGCCTTCCACTATGAGATCGCAGCCAGTTTCTGTTTTATAGCTCTGGTTTTCCTAGCGTTTGAATACCTATAAGCTATTGATAAGTTCCATAGTCCATGAGATCCTTCTTGTCACTCACATCACATCAAGAACTCCAACAGTATTTGCTGTAAGAAGAAAGCATCCGAAGAAACAATGGAAATCTCATGATCCACTCGTGGAATATTTTCACTCCGGATCCAGATACAAATCAAGAGAATCATATGAGCATAAAAAGATCCGTCCCCATGACAAATGGAGACAGCCAAACTAATTTTCTTGGTGACCTTATCTAAATTAGTTAGAAAATAACACTTCAGATTTATGGCTGGTTGCAATTAAGCCCTTTGATGTCTTCTAATTAAATCTGTAAGGATTTATTTCTGGATTATTCCTCTGGTAACCCTTTAAAAATGATGAAAATGTAAATTAACATCACCCTCAAAAGGAGATGTTTCTGTTTATCTTAAATGAGAGTCAGATCCCTCCTTTCAGGTTCACATTGCTCTGACACAAACACCACCTGGATCATAAATAGTTTATTCTGGGACTTTGCACAAACATTATGCCTAAGCTCTTAGAACATAAAACAAACCCCACCATGTTTTATTCTCCCTCAGTTTAAAACTTCATCTCATTTCACATAAGCCAATATTCTCTATCTGACAGCGCTGAGGCTCAACCTCAGCGCCTGCGTACACCAAGCATCCAGTGTTACTTGACAAAAATAGGAATTCAACATCAATCAACAACGGTCAATGTCATTCCCAGTTTAGCACAGCTAGTGTAGCCGTGCCCCGTTCCTCGTGGTTTCTCCTCAAATCGTAGGTGAGAAGAGATGCCTCTTCATAAGGACGCCATCAGGAGTAACAGTTGCTCTGAAATGCTTAGTTTGTAGGCTGTGATCAGACCAGCTTCGCTTCCTGTTCACTCATCTGGGTTCCATTCCTCCCCAGGTGAGTACAGCTACCTGGGGACGTCCCTTCGCCAGGTATCCATAGAGCCCATGCCCTCCCTCCTGGATGTCAGGCAGCTCATCACGCTCTACGGAATCTTGCCACTGGGTAAGGACCAGCCATTGCACAGCACCTCCTTTCCTGTCTGTCACTGAAAGGGTCTCAGCTTGTCTTTCCAAGCTGATCATCTGAGGGAGCCCTGTCTCACTTCCATTGCGCACGCCCAGTAGGGAAGGCCCACACATAGAGAACACCTGCACTCACTGGGCAGAGCCATTAAAGCAGTCAGGAAGAGATAGTGGCCAACAGGGGCTCTGGGGTGGACGTGTGCCCCTCTTGGCATTCGCATGTATGTGCTTTTATATGTTTTGGCAGGCGTGTGGTACACCTGCTTGTATGTGTGGTAGTGCAGGGGAGGCAGGGGGCATGCCGTATTCCCTCCCTCCACTTGAGGGCTTTAGCAGGTACAACCTGAGTCCTCCAGGGCAGAGGGCCACCTTCTAGCCAGGGAGCTATGCCAGCAGCTCTGGGGTAGAAACCAGGGATCTCCTTGGTTTTCAAACAAACTGGAGTATTTGAACACAAGCACTCTGTCCCCCTTGGACTTAAGAATTTATGCCTGTTGGCAAGAAACCACTGAGTCCTCTTCTGATGTCATATCAGAATAAATGTAACTGGGATACAACATAAATATACAGATATTATGTTTTACATCATAATATAACTATAACATTTGGGGGCAGAAAAACAAATATGTAACAGTTATGGGGCCAATTGTAATGAAATAAATAGATCAGCCTCACACCTCATCGTAACATAATAGAACACAGAAAGTATGGAGCACCCACAGGTTTAAAAGGAACCCCCCCCCAACCCATGAGGGTGTGGCACATGCAGCTTCCCTGGCTTGAGTCCCAAGAAGTATGGACGGCTCCCTGGCCTGCTTCCAGAACCTTCCAGAAGGTGCTCAGGAGGTTTCTGGCCCAGGCCCCTCCCTTCCTTTGTCACCTAGGACCAGGCTGTTCTCAGCAGCTGCCAAGCCCTCCTGGTGAGGTTGTTCTCAGTGTCACGCGTGGAGCTTGCACGCACAGCTATGCAGATGGTCTGTGAGCACAGACATGCCTTGGACGCCTGTGGGTATTTAATGTAAATTTCATGTGCCACCTCCAGCTGCATGGGAGAGCCACCTGGAGAGATGCCCGACAGCTCCTCCTGGCACAATTCCTGAAGCTGTCACTCACCTTCCCATGATGCACCAGGAAAAACAAAACTCACTGAGAAAGTGGTGTCTGGTTACAGGCAGGAATGTGGCTTCTTTGGCACTCATTGTTCAGGTCACCTCAGTCGAGGCCACTGCCCAGACTAACAACCCTGGCCACTGGCAGAGTCCCACACAGGCCACTTTCCATACCTGGTCACCAGACAGAGCTCCATCCTGGGCTCTCAGGACTAGGGCAGAGGCCCCATGGCCCCAGTAGATAAGAAAAATGCCTAGACACGTCAGTCAGGTCTAGCACAATCTGTGAAGAGGCAAGAGGTGCCCCTTCCTGATCAGACATAGGTCCTCGGTCCTTGGAAGTTCTGTTCCCCAGGTTTCCTCCCCTCCAGATCACTGCAGGCCTTCCAGCCACATCTGAGGGTTTCCAAGAGGCAGCATTGGGCCAGGACCTGGAATGCTGGGCCTCCTGTCACTCTGTAGTCCTTCACAAGTTAGTACAGGCTTATGCCCAAAGCAGGAATTATCCTGAACCTTGGGGCCACCCCATGAGAACAGGAGGAAGAGCTGCAGGAGCCTGAGAGTCCCTGGTCCTCCAGCCCATCCTTGGTCTCCCTGGGTGAGCTAGGCTACAGATACTCCCTGAACCACCCTCTTCACCTCTGGATGGGGCTGGGTGAGCCCTGTCCTCTGGAAGGTGACACCTCTGCACACATCTGACACACCTTCCCCAAGGTCTCCTGAAATCCCCAGCCACCTTTCAGGGACCCAACAACTGCCACCACACTCCCTTCTGCCTCCTTGCTGTCTTTCCCCCGGCCACTTCACCAATCAGAATTACCTGCTGCTCCTCCAAGACCAACCTGATGAACCACTGTGGACCTGTAGCGGGGGGAGCTTGTCAATTCCAAAGCCCCAACAAACTTAAAGTCTCCCGGATTCTTGTCTTATAAATCCAAAGCATGAGATTCATAGACTACCAGAGGGTACGGTTTAGAAGGGCTTTATTGATTAAAAGGAGAAAAGTATAGGAGCCTCCCATCACAAGAAGTCTATGAGGGAGAAGCCTGGAGGTTCAGAGGTCTGCGCTGGCCCACCAAGAGGAGAGAAGAGAGAACAATTTGCCTGCTCTTCTGGTACAGGTTTTTATCTCCCACCTCTGGTGAGTCAGAGAGACAGCTGATTGGTTGGGCTCAGGCTAGCTCAGGAAGTTAACTCCTACCAATCACGTTTCCAGGACTGGGTTTGAGTAAAGGATACCCCCCCCACACACACTCCATCCTTAGGGAGGGGCTCAGGTGAAAGTGGGTCAGGCAAAGAGATGAGGGAAGACTACCAACATAAGTCAGGGGCATTCCTGCTCTTTACTTTTGGGGTCCCAGGCACCCTAAACTGTCACAGACCCATGCTTGACAACTCTTCCCACCACAGACACACCCATTCTAGGAACACCTGCTCAGGCTGGAAATGCCTGGCAGCAAATCCCAAGACTTTTGGACATGTAGACCTCACCTGACTCCCCAGGAACACCCAGACCCCAGCAGGGGCCACGCCCAGAGCAGCCTTCCCCCAAGCCTGAATGAACTGCGTCTTTCTCCTACCACTGGAATAGCATCTCCTCGGTTTTATCACCTTGCTATCTTCCTTGCTAACCATTGAAAAAAGCTGTAAAAATGGTTTGCAACTATCACACAATTTCCTGTGTTATTTCCAACTATACCCGAAAAAAGTAAAAAGAAAACCACCAATGACATTGATCCATGAATGCCTGATCCAGTTCCCCATACCCCACATAAAAGCTGGGGGCTGTGGTGGGCATCTGTAATCCCAGCACATAGACGTGGAAGATGGAAAACAGAGAGAGAATTTCCCAGGAGCTTGTAGGCCAGTAGCTTGGCAAATGGAGTGGAGAATAAGACACATGCCTCAACGAGGTAGAAGGTGGAGTCCGACCCTCCCCCAAATTGTCTTCTGATCTCCACAAGCATGCCACACACACCCATGCCGTCATACACATAAACACACACACACACACACACACACACACACACACACACACACACACATCATACAGACACCAAAGCATTATAAGTTTGGGGAAGTGCAGGAAGTCCAGGGTGGGAGCAAAGCCCAGATTGAGGACCTGACCTGCACATCTGAGCCTGAAGCCCGCTGGGGCAGAGGGTGTGCCACTGGTTTGACATGCTTTCCACGCGTTCATCATAGCTGCAAAAACTGGGGACACACACTGCAGTGACAGCCCCAGGCACCCCAGGACCTAGAGCTGCGACCTGTGCTTCCCCAGGGTCCGCTGCAGTGCACGAGAAAGCTCCATTGGTGAAGTCGCTGCTGTTGGCAGGGCCGTCGGGCGTGGGGAAGAAGATGCTGGTCCATGCCATCTGCACGGAGACAGGAGCCAACCTCTTCAACCTGTCGTCAGCGAACATCGCGGGCAAGTACCCGGGCAAAAGTGGCCTTCAGATGATGCTTCACGTGGTCCTCAAGGTAGGCACCATCCCCCCACTCTCCTTAGAGTCACACTGTCACTCCCCTGTGTCTCTCCTGAACTCCCCCCTCCACTGCATCCTTCTGTAAATTCATCCACTATCAATCTGGCTGAGAAGCCTGCAGTCAGAAGCATTTTCCTTTATTATGTATTTTATTTATTTTCAAGGGGAGGGAGAGAGAATGTGCATGCTGGGGCCACTAGCCACTGCAAACAAACTCCAGATGCATGCACCACTTTGTGCATCTGGCTTTAGGTGTGAGTTACTGAGCATCAGCTTTTCTCCAGGTACAAAGGAGAAGCCCACAGGAGCTAAACTGAGCACAGGGTGAATATGCAAGGTTTGGACAGGGTCAGATGACCAAATATACTGCCCAACTCTATGATCTCAGCTAAATTCAACTCCCCGGGTCTGGAGTTTTACCATCACCAAAATGAATGGATTTTAAAGAACTTTGATGCAAAATTGTGTGTATTGAAAGCAAGGAGTTTTCAGGATAGTTTCCATTTGCTGAGGACCTCAGCATTATCCTGCTGGAAATTCACTTTGAGGTGCCAGCTTTGACTCCCTCAAAACCAGCATGGTTGCAGATAGCACCCCATGCTTCGTGCTTGAGGCTGGACACTCTGGGCTGCACCTGTTTTCTCTGGCATGAAGATGTGACAACACACAGCTAGGAATGGTTCCTTCCCAGTGCAAGCTGACAGTCAGTACCCACGGAAGCAGAGGGCTTTCTTCCCCTGGCTGCCTCTCGCTGCAGAGACCCGGGACACACGGCTCTGCCATTCCCCGTGCAGTCATAGAGGAATCCCTGGGGCGCATGGCTACTTGAGATAGGACCTCAGCTTTCACGTGCTTCGGACCCTTGTCTGATTGCTCGGGCATGGCCTCCTGACTCCTTAGAGCTTTTATGTCTCTGGATAGGAGCCTGTGTCACACATATGCAATGCAAATGTTTTCTCTCATTCATTTTGTCATCTGCCTTTTCCTTTTCTGGTTGTTACTCTTCTGGTTTAATTGCTCTATTAGTTGCTGAAACCAACCACGTGCACTTCTGTCTCTCCAACTCTGTCAGCCGTTTCCTCTTATCCCTTAAGCATTGCTATGGGTTAAGCATTGCAGGATTGCCTGGTTTATTGTTTCATCATTACGAAATATCTTTTTCTGCAGTACGAGGAGTCAAACCTAGGTCTTCACCCGTGCCAGGCAAGAGTTCCACCACTGAGCTATATACATCTCCAGCCCTCTTTTTACATTTTATTCTGAGACAGGGTCTTATTAAGTTGACCGAGCTGGCTTTGAACTTGTGATCCTCCTGCCTCAGCCTCCCAGGACTTTGATCTCACTACGGACATTGTTTGCTACCTGTTAGACCTTGTGAGTATCTGTGGGAGTGAGATGAAAGCTGGATGGGTTCCAGTAGGCAGTTAAAGTACTGGCTGATCAACTTGAACTTGCAAAGACCTTGATTTCCACCTCATTGACACTGATCTATCTTGATTCTGCCCTTAGTCTGGGAATGTGGTCTTTACTCCAGGTTTGCGGTGACAAGAAGCCTGCTTACCAAGCCCCTTGAACTTGGAAAGGCTGAGGTGCTGGCTCAGTTCTTTTGGGTTCCTGGCCATTGCTTTTTGCTGAGCTTCTTGGAATCTCTCCCTCTGCAGCACACTTTGCAGGTTAGCTGGTGATGTGAAGGTGAGACTGAAAATAGAACCCAACAGCCATGTGCTTGACCACCCAGCTAAGCACACGGGTCTTCAGAGGAAACATAACAGAAAGCCATCCTCTTGCCCAGAAGAACATCATGCAGGCATTGTTTCAGAACATCAAATGCTGATGCTTGACAGGCCAAGTAGCAGTTGCATAAACATAGAAGCCTCAGCATGCTGCAGATGTCTGACTATACCAGACACCTATTCATTCAGTACTTGTGATGGCTAGGTTTTGTTGTCAACTTGACCTTTTTAGTAATCTTGGGTGGGTACAAGATGACAGCCTCTCAGTAGGGGGCAGCATGTAACCAAGCTCAGGAGAGCTAGAAATGAACGTCCCTTCCCGTGTGGGCAGTGCAGGAAGGAAATTCCAGAGACTCAGGAAGCCCTTAAGTCTGGGATAGGGATGCAAGACCCCACCCTAAGGCTACATAAATGGGGAGAAGATCTTCTCTCTTCACCTTGCCTGGCTTGCTTGTGTGTGTGTGTGGTGTCGGTGATGGATTTCTCTCTGCTTGGACCTGTGAGAGGGGGCCAGCCTCTTTCTCCATTATGGAACTTCCCCTGGATCTGTAATTTCAATAAATCCTTTCCTCCCATAAACTGTGCCTGGTTAGGAGATTCATCCCAGCAACCTGTGGCTGACTGCGACAATTCTCGCAGCAGCTTTATGGGCTGGGCTCACCGATCTGCCTGACTGATAAAAACACCGATGCACAGGAGCAGCTCTCTCGGGCTGCCGCGCTGCTGTTTCCCCCCTCACAGTCCAGCATCTTACAGCCTCAGCGCAGTGTCTCTTCTCCTCACTTCTGGTGTGGCTCTTGGCCATAGCCAGTGATGTGATCATTATGTTCTCCCTCTAGGAAGTCATTTGTCCCTGCTGCTGAGAGCCTTTGTCTTGATATCAGATAAGCTATCATCACATCTGTTAGAATGATTACAGCCTGACATTATGCTAGCCACAAAATGTTGGATGTCAGGTTGTTAAACGGTGGAATAACACATCTATCCACCTAAGCCTCTCCACGTCAAAGGACCTGACACACACCTCATTAAGCTTCACCTTTATTGTGTACGTAGCTGATTAATGAAAGACCCGGAAGTCTCCAGAGTGGGACTCATTCAATTAAAAACTGTGCGCATGAGGCCACCGGCCCCAGTATGACTGACGGAGCAGCTCTCGGCATTTAATTAACCAGGGAAGGCAAGGCAGTGTGCTGATGAGTCAAGGGCAGGAAGCTGCGTTGTGCGCTCACAGGACCCAGGCTGTAGCTCAAGGACAACAAGGTTGGGTCTGTGGGATTTGCTGATGGTGAAATAGCAGCAGGACCCGATTGCTTGTCGTGATGCCTTCTTATGACAAATCCCTATGACTCTATTAGTCTCTGGAGAGTGAAGAAGCAAGTTCATGATCTCACCTCTAGCTGATAGCATGTAAGTCCCCTGAACACAGTAGAAAGCAAACTGTTGATTCACAATCATAAATTTCAAGCTCATCTGGGAGAACTCCTATGTTTGTAATAGGATAACAAATGGGACAGTGTAATTCTTTTAAGAAATGGATTCAGTGTTCAAGGGAACAGCCATTATTTCAGATTCTCTATTCAGCTGAAGTAATGTGTAGAAAAGAAGATATTACCTCTAGGAAATATTAGAATATACTCACCTAATCAATTCAGAACTATCTGGTGTGTGAATGTGAATGCATAGAAGAAAGAGGTCTATCCCCCCAGGACCCACCAGGCACCAGCTTCCTTGCAGTTTTATGACAGTAAGTCATGTTGGGGGGCTGGAAGGACTTTGAGGACCTGTATCCAGGAGTAAGGCCCACTCTTGAGTGAGGAGTGATGCATGCTTTCCATTATTATTCTTATTCTTTATTAACTAGAAACTTTGTATGAATAAGTCATGTGTTGGTACTACCGTTTCCCTCCTCCTCACTGCTGTTCCACTGAGGGCCTCCTCGGTGGGATTGCTGGTGTGCACTGTGGGTTTGAGTACTATGAGTTGTGGGAGCAACAGTCAGTCATTGGGTGGGGGGCAATGCCTCTGGGTATCCCCCCCCATACCCTGACCACCGTGACTTTTAAAATCTTTCCAGCCCCTCTTCTGCAAAATTCCCTGAGCCATTGTGCCCAAACCTTAACAAGGTAGGGACATCTGTCCCCATGTTATAGAGAAGAAAACGGAGACTCAGGAGACTGAACTTGACCAAGGCAACAGGAGCCAAGGGCTGGAATCTGTATTAAGCCCAGGTCTGACGCCAGGGCCATCACACTGGCCCCAGCTGACCCTGTTGTGCCCCTGCTCTGTTGGGGTCCCTGGGCCATGATGGCAGCTGGGAGCTTTCCAGCTGTGGAGTCCTCTGAGCTTGCTCCACAGGAACCCCTTCTTCTTGAGTCTGCACCTGCTTCTCCCTCTTCCGTCCTCCCATGTTAATGGCCCTGACCCTCTAGGCCAAGGGGAGACCAAGTTGAGCCCATAAATCAGGCTTGATTTAAGAGGGAAGCTCGCTAGTAGTCCCTGGCCCATCTCTTCTTCCTTCACCAACAGTCAGCCTGAGAGGGACGGCCTGGGGGAACAGGGTCAAGGTGGCAGCTCAGCTGGGGGTCAGATCCAGATCATCCTGTGGCCACACTGACCTGTAGCATCTGGGTTAAAGGAAGCCATGATGTGCCCAGCTCTATCCCAGGATGCCTGGTGGGGCCAGGCCTGGCCTTCTGGCAGCACACCAGGGGACTCTGCCCACAGGGGCTGCTGCCCACAGCTGGTGCCAGTCAGGAGCAGCACCCAGGCAGCTCTGTGGTATAGCCCATGGAGACCAGGACTTCTAATGAATTACCCACAACATGGCTGCTGTTGTGGGTGATATTATTAAAAACACGCAGAGAGAAAAGTTGGAGAGATGGATCAATCAGTAAAGCATTTGCCATGCAAGCATGAGGACCTGAGCTTGACTCCCCGGCACCCACAGAAAAGCCAGATATGGTAGTGCACACCTTTCACCCTGTGCTGGTGAGGCAGAGATCTCTGGGGCTTACTGGCCAGCTAGACTAGCCCAATGGGTGAGTTCTGGGTTCAGTGAAAGCCTGTCTGAAGGAAGACATCCAACATTGACCTCTGGCCTACACACACACACACACACACACACACACACACACACCCCGTGTGCAAAATGGAGTGGTCACAAATGTAATACATAAGTGAATGCCACCTTTTGCAAGGTGAAATTCAACAAGAAGAACACATAGGCCATCCCTGACCGTAAAAGAGGAGGAGAAGGGAAAAACCAGGGAGAAGGGGGCGAGGAGCAGGGAGACGAGATCACTGCCTTGTTGCAGCATCAAGTGTGAAAACCAAGGGGCCTGCTGACTTTGAGAATAAGTCCGGAATGAGTCTGCCGTAGGAAGGTCAAGGTCACCTTCCACAGTGTGACGAAGGCAGTTTTAGATTGAGAGACAAGGGTACAGGTAGGCACCCAACCCTTTTTCTGGACATGGACTTTATTGTTTAGAGCAGTTCTGGGTCAGTGGCTAATTGGAACAAAACGTGTGGAGAACCACCCTAACCCTTCCCGGCCACCCCACCCCCAGCGTCCCATGTCCACCAACCACCTTGTCTGTCCATGTGCAGCCCACGAGCCACACTGACAGGTCATGGCCACGCTAAGTCCACACTCCCTACACCTTTTGGTGGTGGTGTGCTGCCCTCGGGGGTGGCCAGGGAGACTTCTTCCTTGGTGTTCACTCATCTGGGCCATCAACACCCAGTCCTGGGAGGGGAGGTCAAAGGAAAGCAGGCCCAGGAGGGAACCCGGATGGAGCTCTGTGGGTAAGTGAGCTCAGAGGCCAGGACACATTCACCTGGAGGGGGTGAAGAGGGAAGAGACCAAAGGCCCCTTGACAAGGGGCCACAGACTGGGTACTGCTGTATCCCCAGCTGCCTTGGAAATGGGACTCCAGGAGAGAGCTTTAGTGCCCCCCAGGACACACAGAGCCCCAGGTGAGGTGGTGTGGGAGAACATGCTGTTGGTGGTGCCCACTGGATTGAGCTGCTCTATGGATGATGTAGGCCTAGAAGCGTGCTTCTCCAATCAGGAAACACTTGTAGGAAAGATGGGGCCAAAATTGTGGCTAAATGAGCCCTGGGGTGCTGAGGGTGTCTGAGTGCACAGTTAGGGCCCTGTGCTTTCCAGCCTGGCTCAGTTCTTGGATCCTAATGGGGTAGGCATGGGCAAAAGGAAGGGGCTTCCAACATAGTCATCGGACCCCCTCCCCTTGAATACAGACACAGCAGCAGCACATGTGTGACCTGACCCCAACAACACACTTCCCAGCAAAAAGCATCCCCGAGTCTGTGCATCCCTAGCTCTCTACTCCTTTACTCTGCCTCAGTTTACCTCCCTTTCCCCATTCAGGCTCCTTCGTCTAGGATGCTTCCTCTCTTCTGTTGGTTATCAATTACTGTTTTAAAATGAATTAAGTTGATCTCCAGCAAGGACCTGAACTACCTTCACTGGTTGCATAAAAAAGTATACCAAGGAAGTAGAAACGATCAACTCTGGGAACAGTGGGGATGTGGCCCATATGACATCACGTATTTACTGTTTAAAGGGACACTGAGAACCTTCTGAGAACGTGAGCCACTCCCCTGCAATCCTCCCCAGCATGGCGTGGCCTTGCGCACAGACGTGGACCCTGCACAGCTACAGGCAGGGAGGTGTCCCCACCTCCACAGGTCCCCTGCCTCCTGCCGCAGATGGGAGGGAATGAGTCATCCGATGCGTGCATGGGTGCTCCTTCCCAAGTTGGTAAACTGCCGGATTGCTTTTTTCCTCCTGTTTATAGCACGCAGAGTAGGGCCTTGGGAGAAAGAATTCCTAAACAGACAAGCATTGTGTCCATAACTCACATGATGCATTCTAATGGCTGAGCTGGTACGTCTTGAGATCTGATGCCAGCCGTGACTGTCAGGCAGTGGCCTTGGAGGACACGAAGACAGGATCCTCAGAACCCTTGTTTGCTCCCATGCACAAAGTGGAGATCCATCTTGGTCCATAGTTGACAGAGAACTGAAAAAGAAAGAAAAAAGACAGAGGTATTTGATGGGGCTGAAGAGCCCTCTGCTGGCAGTGTCTATGAACTGTCCCACATGACTCCTGAGAAGTCCAATTACAACAATTACATCTAATTGCCCATGACCTCAAACTATCTGTGCATAATTTAAATGAAGCCTTTCCATAGCTAGATGAAAATTAAAAGAGGAAAGGATGCCATTTTTCATTAGCAAATTGGCAGGCTCTCGCTCACTGCTAAGACTCACAGGAAACGGTGGAAACCAGATCTGCACTTGTCCTGGAGAGACCATGAAGGATTGGGGCCTGGGGACAGGGAGGGGATGGACAAGTGAGGCGCACTGAAGGTCGGGTGTGGGCAGGTAGAACCTCCGGGGATGCTGGATGGTAGGGTTATATGGCCTGAAACAGAAGCAAAATGGAGCCACTTACCACCTGCCATTCTGGCCAGCATCCCTTCCTGAGACCTCCACTCACGCCGCTGACTAGAGCCAAGGGAGGGCACTTACCACGAGTCCCCAGGCTGCTGGATCGAATGGAGGAACAGGGGCGCTCTTAGCAATCGTGTGGGGGAAGGGTAAAGTTGGGTGGTCATCATGGGTACAGCTTCACAAGATTCTCTTGGGTGCCGACATCCTGGCATTGTCCTTGGAGGGTTAGCCAGCTGGCATCATCACCTCATTACCCATGGTATCTGAGTGTGTCTGGGTTCTTCTTGTTTTATTCAAAGAACTGAAGGAAGGTGCCCACAAGCAGTGAAGCAGCAAGAAACTTTAGTGAGAGCGAAGCCATGTGGCCAAAGGGGCAGCAGCCGCTCGAGCAGAGAGTACCTGAAGGAAGATGAATCACTTGCAAGGTCTCCTGGTTTGATTGACAGATTTGGGTTATAGAACATTTTTTTCTATTGCATAAGTTCCTTCCCATGATTCATTTGGTTTTAATCATATGTATGTCCAGTTTTGCAAAGGTATAAGAGTGTAAATGGAAGTTCTTTTTTTCCTAAAAGTTAGAAGACACATTTTGCCTAATGTACCCTATTATAGTCAGCCACACGCCGCTGGGATGAATCTTCAAACCAGGCACAGTTTGGGGAAGGAAAGTATTTATTGAAACTACAGATTGAGGGCATGTTCCATAACAGTGAAAGAGGCTGGCTCTCTTTCACAGGTCTAAGAAGAAAGAAACCCATCACCACCACCACACACAGAACAGCAAACAGGCAGGAGGGCAAGGAGAGAATTCTTTCACCTTTATATAGCCCTAGGGTGGGGTCTTGCAATTCTATCCCAGACTTAATGGCTTCCTGAGTCTCTGGAATTTCCTTCCTGAACTTCCCACATTGGAAAGGATGTTTACTTCTAGCTCCTTTGAGCTTCCTTACATCCTGTCCCCTACTGAGAGGCTGCCTTCCTGTAAACATCCTCAGAGACCCACCCAAGATTATTTTAAAGGTCAAGTTGACAACAAAACTTAACCATTACAAATCCCAGACCAATCCAGACTGGATGGGCCTGTGGTTCCCATCCCAGATCTAAGAGCATAAGTGAATAGGTCATGATCACAAATAATGCTCACTAGTGGGAGGGGAAGGTAGTTCATTGGGTGTACATGCAGCTCAGTCAGGTGGAGGGGGTACCCCAGATTGCCAGCAGGTTACTGGGTGCCTTGTTTAGGAGAAGGGTGTGTTGACTGCCCAAGCCAAGCAGCATCCAGGTGGCTAAACCCTTTCCTGTGCCTTCCTTCTCCAACCTCATGTAAATGGTCTTCTTCAGCAAGACCATTTATGTGAGTGTGTGAGTTGGTAAGAAAACACAAGAAACGTACCCGATTCAGTGGGCAGCAGGCCAAGTCAACCCCTGTCATAGTCTTAGAAAGAACACTTTTTAAATGACCAGCAGGCCCTCATGTGAACCAAGTAGAGTGAAGACAGCAAAGGGGACAGAGAGGTGCCAAGCCTTTTCAGTGGGTTCCAGTAAAGAGTCAGTTTCTTCAAGGTAACCTAGGCAACCGTCACCACAACCCACACATCACAGGTGTTATCTACAGCAGAGCTAGTTTGAAACTGGTCACATCGAGATCCGCTGTTTTGGTCAGAGTCTCCTGTTTGGAAACATCCTGGTGACCTAAGCTACTTGTGGTGGTTTGAATGTCAAATGTGGCTCATGTGTTGGAAGACCTCGTCCCCAGCTGGTGGCACCACTCTGGGGGCTTGTGGACCCTTCAGGAGGTGGAACTTTGCGAGAGGATGTGTGTCACTGGGCAGACCCTGAGGTTTGATCTCTCTGCTCCCTCCCTGCTGCTATGATGGTGTGTGAATGCTTCTCTACTCCTGCCATGCCTTCTCCACCATGAGGGACTCGACCCTTTTTCTTCCGATAAGCTGCTGTGCTTTGGGTTGGGTATTTTGTCCCAGCAGCAAGAAGGTCACTGATTCACGAGTGCTTCGTGACAAAGCTCACATGAACAAAAGCAGGGGGGAAACCCACCATATTTCTAACTGGTGATGGGCTAAGGACCCTGTGTCCACTTTCCCTCTGTCCCCTTGTAGAGGTCCTTACCTGTTCATCGGGAGGGGGATATAGACAGGCAGAGCCTCCAGGAGGCTGCGACACATAAAACCCCACAGCCCACACACACCTTCCACCAGCAGCATCCCTTGGACAGTCATGAGCCCCAAGATGCCCATTTAATCACTGTTCAGTTTAGGAAAGGTCAGAAAGCATTCGAACATTCAGACTCAGAGCTGAGCCACGAAGCAGGGTTCTTCCTTCAGCAGGCAAGGCAGTAAGTACACAGCAGAGTCCACAGAAAGATCCCACCTCTGGAGCTGCTCAGGAAGGGTTTATGAAGATAGGAAATGTCTGAAGATCCGTGGGAGACAGAGGGAGAAGGGGACCTTTGGGCCAGCCTATGCACTCAGAAACTTTAACTGATGACCACAGCTTTGTGCTGAGACCTTCTTTCCAAGAGGCATGTCTGCTGGATGCCTCTGCAAATGTGTCTGCGCCACCATCCCACCCACAAGTGCAGCTCTCTCTCTTCCTCCCTCCTAGGAAGACCAGCCCCTCTCCCTCCAAGGTCAGCCTCTCTGGTCGTCCTCCCCCGCCCCATCACCATCCCCTTATTCATCCTGCCTAGGAACACCCAGCACCGAGATCACTCCGCAGGCCCCTGCCCCAGCTGTCTTGACCCACCAACTACATATTTTCCCCCAGTTATGTTTGTAAATTCAGTGTAACCCCAGCCTTCCTTCACTGGTTTGCTGTACATGATTGTAGCCAAGAGGCCAAGAAGCAATCCATCACTGGTTTCCTAATGGATGCATCTCACTCCTCCCATGAACAGGCTGTCCTTGCACCTCCTTGTCTCCCAGCCTGTCATGGTTTGATGCAGGTGTCCCCCACAGAAAAATGAATGTGTTCTGAGTGATCGATCCTCAGCTGATGGCAGTTTGGGTTTTACAACCTCGCTGGAGCTGTGTTGTTGGGGGCGGGTTTATGGGGTTATAAGCCAGCTTCCCCTTGCCAAGTGTTTGGCACACCTTCCTGCCATTGTTTGCAATGCTGTGGCCGAGGTGATGTCCACCCTCTGCTCATGCCATCGTTTTCCCTGCCAGGATGGAGTCTCTCCTGGAGTCCGTAAGCCTAATAAACCCATTCCTCCACAAGCCGCTTTGCTTGGGTTCTTTCTGCGCAGCAACTAGAGTGCTGACTACAATAGAGAAAGTTGACGACAACATGGCCTCTGTCTACCCACTTGTGTTTCACCTATGCTCTGCCCTGAGCTCCTGCCAAGCCCCTCACTGCCCACTGTCACCTGCTCTGCCTTTCCACTGCTTCCAGGATGGCTTTTGCTCCTGTGGCCCATCCTCCTCCATCAGTAGCTTCCTGGGAAAGTTCCCAGAATCCCCTCTCCCTTCCCTCCATGACATTCTAAAATCTGAATTTGCCTGGCTCCTGGACCATTGGTCTTCCTTGGCCAAGTGCACTCAAGCTCACAGAGACCCATAACTGACCTCGTCATTCCCCCTCTCATCTCCTGTCTGGACCCACCATCCCTCCATCCTCCAGACAGCCTCCCTCGTGCCACCTCCAGTGTCCGTGAGTTCAGCCAGCTCTATGGATTCCTCCCTTCAATTCCAGCCTTCCCAGGCTCTCACCATCTCTGTTCTCACCTGCCCCCTTCAGAAGTCTCCAGTCGCCTCCTGCCTTCAGCCTCCCCCCTCTTAATGCCCGCTTCCCGCCCAGGTGACAAGTCCCCAAGCCCCAGCATATCAGCCACGCTGGCTGGGGGGTCAGGATCAAAACCCTTGGTGAAAGTCTTCCTTGGATATCCACGTGTCTAGAATACAAGCATACTCTCCCAGGTGACCCTGGTCCCTCTGACCCCTGCTTGGAGTACCCCATGTGTGTTGTGTGATACCCAGTGCCTGGAACCCTGACTCCCACATGGAGCATCAGAGTCACTTTCTCCCTCCAGCTGTGACCTTCTAGAAACCTTGAAGGTCTGTCTGCTTTACTCTTCATCTGCAGTCTCCATCCTGGTGGTCCCTGCTGATATCCTGCTTTCCTGTGGGCATCCTCACACATGCCCCCCACCCAATCCTGGCTCCTCGAAGTCATTCCATACCCTGAATTCTTGCTCTTCTATAACTTACACAGCCATCACAGTTCCTGGAACCTCAAAGCTACTCTGGTTTGTAAAGGAAGAAAGGGTGAATAGTGGCAAAGTTATTATTCTTTCCCTGTGTTTCTTAACTGTAGAAAACGGCCAGCTGGTCCTGGGAGTCTTCATTCACCATGGAAAGCAGCTTCCCCTCCTGTCTCCTTACTGCCTACTTGTCCAGGCCCTCTTCTCTCTGCCCAGCAGAATATGCTCACCAAGGCCGCTTTAGCTTCCCCACAGGACAGTCAGGAAAATCAGAGATTCACAGTCCCAAGGACAGACAGGGAGGGGTCATGTGACCTTCCTTGCCAGGACTTGAGTAGGAAACAGGTCAGTGGTCACTATGCATCTTGTCTCCCATAGCAAAGCTACAGGGGGACACTTCTTAGCAGCAAGGGGATATGGGGCAGGGATCAGACATCCCTGGTCTTCCTTGAGGCCCACTCCGCTCACGTTGTTGTGCCTCAGTGACCTTGCCTGTCGTCTGTAAAGGGGGAGGGGCTGTGGGGCATGTGAAGTCCAGCTTATGGTGCATGGCCAGAGTCTAGAAGCTCATCATAGGTAGGGACATTCTTTACAAGAGTTCCTCAAGAAACGCTGTTGGAAAATGTCTCTGTTCCATTGAGTTGTAAGTGAAGCTTTCCAACCCACATCACCCCCAAATCCTCCATGCAACCCTGTTGTGCCCCCTGCACAGGTCTTTGAAAAATAAGTCCCCACAGAAATGTGTTTAAAATGCAGAAAGTGTGGGCTGAAGAGATGGCTTAACAGTTCAAGGTACATGCTTGAGAAACCTGACGTCCCCAGTACCCAGATAAGGCCAGATGTGCAAAGTCCAGTGTTATAGTCAGCTTTCTCGTTGCTGCACAGAAAGAACCCAACCAAAACCTGCTTTGGAGGAATGGGTTTATTTTGGCTTATGGACTCAAGGGGAAGCTCCATGATGGCAGGGAAAATGATGGCATGAGCAGAGGGTGGACATCACCTCCTGTCAACATCAGGAGGACAACAGCAGCAGGAAGGTGTGCCAAACACTGGCAAGAAGTTGGCTAGAACCCCCATAAGCCAACTTGCCAGCCCCCAACAACACACCTCCAACAAGGTTCCAATACCCAAAATGCCTTCAGCTGGGGATCAAGCATTCTGAACACATTCGTTTGTGGGGGACGCCTGGATGAAGTCATCTCATAGAGCATGCATTTGGAATTTGTTTACAGTGGCAAAAAACCTGGGGGTGCCCATTTTCTCTTTCTCGCTCTCTTTTTTCCTTTCTCTCTCTTTCTCTCTCTCTCCCTCTTTTATCTCTCTCCTTTCAAATAAATATTTTTTAATGCATGAAGTATGGAATTGCCTCCTTTGTGAAGGAGGAGGCAAGTTAAGGGATCAGTGATAACTACCACCTTCTGTCAACAGAAGTGTGGAAATGCGGTCCGTAATCCAGATCAGTACCAGAAAGAAGGCTACTGCTGGTCTCAGGTGCCTCAAGTTCCCAAGCCTCTTGTTAACAGTCCGTGCGCTGATTGCTTAATGAAAAGCAGAGGGAGAAAGGCAACACTGAGGTACTAGACAGGGAGCTCAGACATGCATGGGAAATCCCAGCCTGCCAAGGGGTCTCAGAAGGACGTGACCCCTGCTTAGCAGGGACAAAGAAAAAGTAGCTGTTGGTGTGAAAATGGTTTCCATTAAGATGTTTAAGAGGGACAGAAAAGAGCAAGATTCTTGTCTTTTGTGACCATAAATGATATTTGTTTCTAGAAGCATGATATGTGTTGCATTCTATTGTCTTATTTACTTGTGGGGCGCAAAGTAGGCTTTTGACCTTGGAGCAAGGCCACATGGGAAGGAAGGTGGATTATATTGTGGAAGTGTGTGAGAAGACTGATGAGATAGATAGATAGATGATAGATAGATAGATAGATAGATAGATAGATAGATAGATAGATAGACAATAGATGATATAGATAGATAGATAGATAGATAGATAGATAGATAGATAGATAGATAGATAGATAGATAGACAATAGATGGTATAGATAGATGATAGATAGATAGATAGATAGATAGATAGATAGATAGATAGATAATAGATGATGGATAGATAATAGATGGTAGATAGATAGATAGATAGATAATAGATGATAGATAGATAGATAGATGATAGAAAACAGGAGGAGAGCAGACAGGCTTTGGGATCCTTAGGAGTGGGGGGATCATGGTGCACACCCACATAGGTAGCAACCAGGATGGAGGAAGTGATCTTAGAAACCTCTAGACAACAGGTACTAGGTACCCAGGAGGATATGGCCTGGAGCTACAGACGTGAATTTCGCATCCTCAGCACATAGGAGCTAATGGAAGCCTAAAGGGAGACACTGGGGCTGGGAAGGTGGCTCAGAAGTTCAAGGTTCAAAGCCTGCTGACCCAGGTTCAATTCCCCAGCACCCAGCAAAGCCAGATGTACAAAATGACACATGGATCTGGGATTCATTTGCAGCACAAGAGGCCCTGGTGCACCCACCCATTCTCATTCTCTCTCTGCTTGCAAATAAACAAATAAATAATATTTTTAAAGATAAAGAGTGTAGACACTACATGAAGGGGCGTAGAGAATCTAGCACCACGGAGGCCAAGTGGGTCTCAGTGAACAGAGGAAACCTGTCCTGAGAGCCTAATAAGTGGATGCCTGGCAGCACCCCAGGTACACCCCTGTCCCCAGCAGGGTCATCCTAAGGAGAACCACTGAGCTACAGAGGACAGTGGTGTACGCCCCTCACTTGCCTGCCTCTGCCCCCACACCTACATGGTGGGATTTGGCTGAATTCCAGGCACTCACCACCACCAACACTCCCTAGTGCTGTCACCATGGCTTCCCACCTAGAGAGACTCTGCTCAGGCAGAACCCACACCCTGTTCCGCCCTGCTGTGGCAGAGGGCTTGGGAGCCAGGTGTGACAGATCTGCCTGTGGTCAGAGGACAGCAGCTCCACCTGGACCATGGCGGGCACTCGGGACTGCGGTCTCCAAGCCCGTTCCCGCACTCAAGACCTCCCTTGGAGAATTATAGAATGTTTAAGCTGGAGAGTCACTTAATAAGTTGCTTTGACAGATCAGAGAGCTGATTTTCTTAAATAAAAGATCCCCGAGGAGGAAGAGAGAAGGCGGGAGAGCGCCCCTCCATTCTGAGGCATCGTGTCCACTTCAGGGGTGACAGGTGCAGGGCAGGTGGCCTGGCTTGGTGCTCACGGCTTGTTTTGTGTGTGAAGTGTGTGTTTGTGTATCTACACGTATGATGTCTGCATGTTGTGTGGTGCACATGCACAAGCATGCAGAGGCAGGAGGCTCTGTCACTGTCCACCAGATGTTCTTGAGACAGGGTCCCTGAACCCGGAGCTCATCCACCCAGCCAGCCAGCCTTCTGCTCCCTTGCTGTGATGACAAGCGAACACCACCACACGCGGCTTCTGTGTGTGTGGGTGCTGGGGATCAACCTCAAGTCCTCACACCTTTACCCAGCAAGCTACCTCCTAGACCCCTCAGCTGGTTGATTTGAGATGTTCAACCTACAGCTAAGTAGTCTCACCTTTTACCAGGGACCACAGAAAACCCAGGGTCAGAGAGTGACACTTTCAACCAGCATTGGCAACACACGAGCTTGGAATTTGGGGAGAAAAGACACCAAATACACTGTAAAATTAGGCAACGCACAAATATTTTAATCCATCACCAGCACAGTCTGACTGAATTTTTGATCAACTTTTTTTTTCCTCTAGCAATAAAAACCCAGGAAAGTGACAGTAAACTCCACATTGCCAGGCCAAAATAAAGCACACGTAATGCAGGTCACCTCAAATTCAGCAGGTATTTGGGGAGGAGGGAACTGGTCGATGGTCAGTCGAAGTCCATTAAGGAAGATAGCCAGGTTTATGGGATCAGCAGAGGGGTTCAGGTTTTCGTCAGGCACATGAACCTCTCTGGAGTTCTCTCCTGGGAGGTGGGGGTTCTGAGCTTCCCTCGTACCCTGATGAAAAATAGGGTAAGAAACACGCATGCAGCCTGCACTCCCGCCACCAGCCTGGTCTCAAGTGCTGCCTCTGCCACTAGGCAGCTGTGTGGCCCAGGCCTCTTCACATCGACAAGCCATGGTGTCCCCATCCGTAGACAGGGCACACGCTGTGGGGTTGAGCTGAGGATGAGGAGGCCCACACTCACATGAAAAGACTCTAGAAAGGGGCATGTGCCTACTGTGCAACATGATGCCGGATCCCTGGCACACAGAAGCTCTGTCACTCCCTGGTGCTCCTTCTCCTTATACCCCACCCACCCTGGGGACTGGAATTAAAGCTCTGGTGTCCCGATCTGTGGCCCAGGGTCTACAAACCCGATCCCTCCCCAATGGCTTGGCTTCTGCTGCTTGCTCTCTGAAGGTCCTGGTGTGTAGAGGACCGTGAATGCACGTTGCCTTTGAACCTGCGTAATCTGCTTTCCTGCCCATGTTTACTGCTTGGTACATAATGCCAGGGAAGTGGACACAGCCACTGTGCCCCTGGTGGCTTCCCACCAGTCCTGGGACAAAAGCCTTGGTATAAAACCCTGCCTGCTGCCTGACTTATGTGTTAAGAAGTCCGTGAATAGGCGTATACAGCACTGTGTTCGCTGGGGCCAAAACGCTTTTATCTGCCAGGTTCACACAAAGCACAAATTGTTGCAAAAATATTTGAACTTCTCTAGCATGGGGGGACTTTGAAGAGATTGTTGGGTGTGTGACAATTATTCATGGGCGGTGGTAAGTGTCTGTCCCAACTGTCCCAAAGCCCTGTTCACTCTGGTGGGGCTTAGAGATGCCTCCTGAGGGGAGCAGGGGTGGGGGGGCGTTGGCCACAAAGGCACAAGCAAAGAGACACCAACAAATAGCATCGAGGGGACCGGTGCTGAAACTGTATTCTCATGGTAAGGCAATTTGAATGAATCTAGGATCGTGAGGAAGCTGTGATAAAAACCTGTGTCCAGTTCCCATTCATTTTTAGCCAAAAACTAATGGCTTATTTCAAGCCCAACTGAACAGGGGCACAGGGGCCTAGAGTGAGAATGTATACCCATCAGGACTAGCCCTCGGATGTGGAGGGGACACTGCCAATTCCCTGGGGCAAGTTCTGAGTTGCAAAGTGTATGGGTGACCATGTGCAAAGGGGCGCGTGGGCTGGCATACTGTGGGGTCACCTTGAGGCCCAGCCACACTCATGGTGTCCCAAGGAGACACCAAGTCCCTCTGTGGATTGGGAGCGCAGCCTTCACCAGGGGGCACCTCTTCTCTTCCCTCTCTCCTGCAGGTAGCTCGCCAGCTTCAGCCTTCCGTGGTGTGGATCCAGGACACAGAGAAAACCTTCTACAAAAAAGTTCCCCAGGCTGAAAAGCTGGTAAGGGTTTCTCAGTCATGTCACTTCATTCTCTGACTTTTTCCTTCTCTACTCTTCTAGAGAGTCCTGCCTTTTCAGGGGAGAGCAGGAGAGGTGGGAGCATCCCAGTCTCCTGCAGTGGGCTTTCTAGGCCCTAAGGGCTTGTCTGTATTTGAAAGGTTGCAGGGGTTTGACTTTTTTATGAGGCATAATTTAAAAGGGAAGACAAGGGGTGGGAGGGAGAGATAGTTTCAACCCAAACATATGATTCAGAGGAAAGAGACAATTTAAAGAACTTTGCTCTGTTGTGGCCAGCGGCCCACATAGAGTTATTATTAGGATTTCCTATTATTCATAATAACAAGCAGAAATAGACCTGAAATAAATGAACAAAGGCCGTGGACAGCACCACTCAGTGCCCTGCACTCAGGACCTCCGGGGAGTTCTCTTCCAATTGCTTCCTTCCTTCTTTTCTCTCCTTTCAATGGCCCCTCTCCCCCCACACTTCCCTCCCAAATCACCAGCAAATTTCCCACAAGTTAAAAAAAAATTTTTTTCCCGATGCACATCCTTGTTATTCCACATCAATTTGCGCCAAAGCAAATAGTGGTTAACTGTGAATTTCTGATTAAATTCATAAGGCTTTTAATCACTTTGCAGGCTTATGTATTATACATCACTTTTCACAGGTAGAGATGATTCAGATAAAGAGCGAAAGCTCAATCTTTTCTTCTCCAAATGAGCCCTGATTGCCCTGTCATTTCAGAAACTCTTAGGACTCATTTATTATTCGATCTGGGATTCTGGTGTTTAGCCCCCTCTGCTGGCCACGCTCCCACATTGAGGAAGAAGGAAAAAGTCCACATCTGAGAACCCAAAAAGCAGAGGTCACTGAAGACCACATCATAAGTCTTAGAAGGCAATTCAGGGCTGTTTCTCTCCAGGGTCATATGTCTGAAGCTACTGGAAGTGTAGCTCACTGATGGGCAGGGCAGTTCGCCCTCCCAAAGGATTTCAGCCCGGCATTATAACAAGGGAATTCAAGGGACCAGGGCCTCCAAGGCCTGCTCTGCCACTCGCTTTAGCTGGCTCCCTTTCCCTGAGCAAGTAACCTAACCTCCTGAGCCTCTGATTCTTTAAGTAGCAAATGTAAGGGTCCCAGACAGAGCAGCCTCTGTGGTGTGTTGAATGAGGAGAGATTCAGGGGGCATCGGGAAGGTCTGAGACGCTATGCTAGAAGTGCTGGTGGCCAGGATCAGGGTGAGGACCAGAGCAGAGCAGGGACACAGTGGTGGTGGTCACCAGGAGCCACTTCTCCTGATCCCTTCTGCTAGGTCTGCTCGTGGGAAAGAAAGACCGCTGTAGGCACAGGCCTTGAGGTGGAAAGTCAGCCATTTATTCTGCTGCCTCCTGCTTGAAGACCACGGAGTGTCGGGAGAATTCCCTGCCTCCAAGACCACAAATCACGCCAAGGGATAAGGCCCAGAGCCATCTGTGAAATGCACACAGAAATACTTCCTAGGTCGCTGATTTCCGGAAGGCCCAGGCTCACCCCAGCAGGAGATGCGTGGCATGAGGAAGAGTCATCCATGTGCACAGCTGATCCCTGGGACCACAGAGAGGGCACCACTGGGCCTGATCCAGGGGGGCTGGACACCCAGTTCCTGCTGTGTTCCTGAGACTCTAGGGCCAGGGCTAGGTCAGCTCTCTGAAGCCACAGCAATGGACACCCATGTTCTGAAGGGAAGGACCAAAGGCCAGTAGCAGGCCAGGGAACCAAGGGCGGTGTCACCTGGGACCAAGTGCTTTTCCCTACTTATTCTTGCCACTGTACCAAAGGAGTCCCAGGTCTCCAAAACACAGAGACCCTGAAAATAACTCATTTATAAAGGTCCCAAGAGGCCACAGCCATGGAACAGCAGGGCCACCTAAGCCCAGAGTGACTGCCTGCTGAACTTAGACACAAGAATGCTCCTTGAAATCTCTCCTCCACGAAAGACTCCCCCCTCAATGTCTCTGCCTTGGGTTAAAGCCCCTCCATGGTAAAATGCACGAAGCTCACCCTGTCCTGGGTGGTGAGTGATAAGACTCGGTGGCATGGGTTCCACACCAGGAAGCAGGAAGCCCTGACACGGAGGCAGGAGGAGGAGTCATGGCAACCCTGGAAGGGAGGCCTGGTCCTCTCACAGAGTCTCAAGAGGACAGAGGGCGGCCAGCTGGTCAGCCATGATGAGGAGACCACACCCTTCACCCCACTGGTTGTGATCACAGGCTGGAAGCCATAGAGCAGACACTGGCTTTCCCTCTGCCGAGGGGCCAGGCTTCTTGATGTGTCCCTCTCTACATCCCATAGCCCTTCAAGTCCACACCAGAACTCTCCTGAGCACTGCCTTTGGGGACCCTGGTCTTAAGAGCCCAAGGTGTAAAAGTCCGGAATCCCCCATCCTCCCGCTCACCCCTGTTCCTCTGTTCCACCCCAGCGACTATGAACAAGCCCTCATGCCTTGGGGACTTCAGGAAAGACCAAGCCCAGGTGCCCTGCCCCTAGAGGCCTCCCCTCCCCTTCCCACCCCACGATCAGCATTGGGAGGTGAAGGCACAGAACGAGGCAAAACAGCCGTTCCTGCATTTTCCGCACCGTTACCTTTGTCACTTCATGCCCATCACAACAGGCCTCCGCGGGGCGCGGCTGCGGTGCCAGGGCTGGCTGCAGAGTTGTTTTGCAGAGCTGACTGCAGAAGAGCGAATTGGAATTGCTGCGTGGATGCTAGCCACTCATTTGAAATTGCCCAGGGTAGTACAGTCGTGCAGAGCTGGGAGGGGGTGGATGTGAAGGTGGGCAGCTAATCAAGAACCATTCCTCAGAGGGATGGGTGAACATGGGGATCTCCCACAGAATGGGCAGCTTTGGAATAGGAGAGTCATGGCCTGAGCCCAAAGCCAGGGGCTGATGAACATACCCCTTCCTTCCTTCCTTCTTTCCTTCCTTCCTTCCTTTCTTTCCTTCCTTTCTTCTTTCCTTCCTTCCTTCCTCCCTCCCTTCCTTCCTTCCTCCCTTCCTTCCTTCTTCCTTCCTTCCTTCCTTCTTTCCTTCCTTCCTTCTTTCCTTTCCTTTCCTTCCTTTCTTCCTTCTTTCCTTCCTTCCTTCTTTCCTCCCTTCCTTCCTTCTTTCCTCCCTTCCTTCTTTCTTTCTTTCCTTCCTTCCTTCCTTCCTCACTCATGGGGCTGCACCTTCTAGCAGCAAAGAAATTGCTCTGGACACAACCCAGAATCAACCTTTGTCATTCAGATAGGCTAATTACCTTCAGGTGTCCTGGCCATTAAGGACATGCAAGTGGCATATCATCCCCTGCCTCAGGAAGGGGTCAGCCCGCTGTCACCATGGCAACCAGGCTGCTGGGGGTGGGCTCAGACCACAGAGGTGTGACCTGGTCTCCAACCTCCCAGGACCCTCAGATCAGTCCCTCTTCCGTCAGTCTTTGGGCGGCTCACAGGTGCACCCCTGGCAAACTGTCCTCACCCCTCAAGGTTTGTCCCCCCATGGAGCTTCTGAGTCGGCGCTCACCCATCCTGCTCACTTCTCAACCCACCCTGGAGAAACCGCTCTTGTAAAGTTCTTCTGAGAGACAAAAGAAGTGTAAGAGTTCTCTGGAAACTACAGAAACATGGTTGAGGGATTTCAAAGTTCTAAACCAACAAAAAGATATGACATGTTCCTGAGTGACTCTTGTTTTTTATTGCCAAGATGACAGCCATCCCCAAATGCATCCACAGACTCAATGCCAGCCCCATCAACCCTCCACCTCACCCTAGATCGCATACGGAGATTTAAGGAACCCCAGCCACGACAATCTCCAGAAGAAAATCCAAATTAGAGGAGACCCAGATTCCATTTCTCACCTCGGTGCCACATGCAGCCGTGAGGACAGTGTGGTCCTGGGTGGCACCCAGAGGGACATCCAGACCAATGGAACAGAACATCGAGGCTCCCTTTGTTTGCTTGCCTTCCTGCTGAAGTGTTAGTTTCAGGCTCTGCGTCAGACTTAGTCACTACCATAGACCCAGAGTCTAGCACATAGTTTCAGCCTCATCTGTGTTCGGGAAAATGATCTTCTTTTGTAGGAGACAAGAAGGAGAAGCACTGTACTCTCAATGAAAGGTCACAGCTAGGAGCCGGGGTAACGGGAGGCTTTGTCTAGATGAAACTGCTGCCCTTGTCCATGCGACAGATGAGAAGGCTGAGGGGTGGGGGCTCAATGTCTTGCCACCAGTCACAGAGCTAGAAAGGGCAAAACCGAGACTCAAAGCCCAGAAGCTTAACTCCATGAGAGGAACAGGAGCCCAGGCCAAGGCCCTGTGGGAGTTCTGGGTGGTGATATGAGGGTAAACTTGGATTTCAACATAGCCCTCTCCAGCGGATACTTCCTGAGGCCCCATCTTCCAAGGGCTGCGGCACACAATGGACTTGTGCTAAGAGACTCTGGAGAGAAGAAGACAGGGTAGTTTGGGGGTGAAGTCTGGGTGCAGAGAGTCGCCTCAGGATGGGTAAATGAGCTGGGATCACAAGGGCAAAGGGGAAACACTGCATGCAGGTGCCCTCGGGCATCTGGGGCAACTTGTGCCTAGAATCCCTTACTTCAGAGACACTCTCCTCACCTGTCCCCTACCTAGACGACCTCCAGGATGGCCCAGGGGGGTTGACAGTTACACATAACTCTTTCAATGTGAACAAAAGAAAGTGAAAAACGTAACCCACAGAATGGAAGAAAAGGAGACTTGTATAACACGTACAAAGCTCTTACAACACAATAATAGAAAAACAAATAACCCCATTATTTAAGTGGGCCAAGGATATAAAAATCCGTGCTCATGGAAACGATGCAAACCATCTTCGCCATCAGCCAGTGGTGGCAAACACAGCCATCTCGGGCATCTCTGCCCACACCCCCCTCTTTGCCAGTTTAGCTTAATTGTCAGCCAGGGTGTTGCCCATGGCAACAGAGTCTGATCTGACTCTCCATGGGGTCCAGAGCGGAGAGCCCGACCACACTCATTCCCTCGTTAAGGCTGAGCGGATACTGAACTTGTGCCAAGCTGCCTCAAAGAGAAGTTCCAGAGCCTTCTCTGACTAGGTAGTTTCCGGAAAGCCAGGACCTTGGATCCTCTTCCAGACAGCTCAGAGCACAGCAGGAGCTCTGCAAGCTCACACCTCCTTTGCTGGGAACTCACCTGCCAGCACCCATTGTGAGGGTCCCAGTTGCCAGGTGCTCTGTCAGGTGTCTTCCCTTCTTGTCTTCCTTCCTGAATCCCAAGAGTGAAGGCCAGAGGCTGAGGCCAGGAAATGCTGACAATTAAAAGTCACCCTGACAGGAAGCACCTTCCAAGCTCGTCTGGGGACAAACTTGAACAAACTGTTGATCAGAGCCTAAAAACCACCTTACTGAATGTATGCCACAGTGCGTTCTGCCTCTGTGAGTGTGTTTTCTGTGCTTGTCGGTCCATTTTCTCGAATGTGGTATAACGGTCTCCCCTCTCTCTACCACCCCCCCAGAATGATCCGAAACGCCTGAAGAAACACCTCCCCAAAATCCTGAAACTCCTAAAACCAGACGACAGGATTCTGGTCATAGGGACCACGAAGCGTCCTTTTGATGCTGAAATCCAGTCTTTCTGCAAAGTTTACCAAAAAATTATTTTGGTTCCAAGACCAGACTATGCTTCCAGATACGGTAAGTATCCTAAGACCTTGCCACGTATGATCCTGAGGTTGATCCACTGGGGTTGTACTTGCAAGGGTGTTAGACTCTGGCAGAGGATCTGAGAGGTTAGACTCTGGCAGAGGATCTGAGAGGAACTGAGGCACTATAAGGGGTGTGCACACCTGAACCCAAGTAGACAAGGTGCCCTGCATGAAATTGTTGGGGCAGAAAAGGATATGTAACATTCCTCTTTACTCAACACAGAGAGAAACTAAATGGGAATCTTACTTTTTGCCCTTTGCTGACAAAATCCCTATGGGTGCCCAGGCTCCCTGTCTTGTGATAGACTTGGTGGCGACAGCTTTCTCATAAAAGGCCATGTCTTTCAGCAGGTGGACACTCTGAGCCCCTGCGTTCTCATCTGAGAAGTAGGAGAACTGTGAACTTCTCATAAATCACAAGACATACATGTAACATAATTGTCAGGACACCCGGTGCCACATTGGTGCCCACGAGTGCATGGATGTTGGTGTTGGTAGTGGAGACAGAGGAAGAAAAGATGGAGGTGTGGGTTGTGGAGGGAAGAGAGCAGTGGAGTGGTAACTGGCCAAGAGGAGCTGAGGGCTGGCTGTCAGTTGGTATAGGTGTCAGTTCTCCATTGGCTTAAAAGAGCAGCGTGCACTCCCGGAGTGTCTGACGGTAGAAGACGCAGTTGTCAGCTGGGGCTGCAGTTCTGTGAAGGCTGGTCAGGGCTCACATCCAGTCACTCATCAGGGAAACTGAGCTGGGCTGGGGACCAGGCAACCAGCACCCCCGGCCCTAACTGTGCTTTTAGTCATTGGGGAGGGGAGGTTCCCAGTAATAGCATTTCACAAGCTCATACTTCAAGAGATTCAGGTGACAGCTAAAAGAATTCTTGTGGCCCAGCCTCCAAAGGCACACAGTGTTACCATCACCACATTTTATGGGTCAAAAGGAAGTCTCGGGACCAGCGAGGGCCAAGGACAGCTGAAGACACAGTTTGTTTATGCTCTCTGGGTGTGTGGCTCACACAGGGGCCTGGCTGGTACCATATCTACCCAACGCAATGGAGGGGACTGGATGTGGAGGTGGGGGTGGTGGGCCAACAGCAGAGGTGGTAGAGGTTGTATGGTGATGACAGGATGGTGCAGGTGATGGTGGCAGTGGTAGGTGGGTAGCTGTGGTGATGGTGCAAGTCGTGGTCAGCACTAATGGCAATGAACAAAAACCTATTAGGTCAGACTTGGGTGTGACTGATCCTTCCCCAGCAAGAAGAGACGCTGCTCCTCTGGTGGTCTCCAAGGTTGTTCTAGGGTTCCGGTCAGCCTTGTTGGCTAAGACAACAAGCCTCTACTCATCAAATGTTACAAGTGGTGAGCTTGTGGGTCATTCTATTAGCAATTGGTGCTACATTCTAGCTTAACAACCTGTACTTCTGGTTTCGTAAGTCAGGGTCATAGACACAGCACAGGAGGACACTGGGCTCCATTCTGTCTCTACCCATCTGAGGCTTCTCTGTCATCTAAGGCCACACAAAGCTCCACTTAGTTCCTTAGTCAAGCAGAAGCAGAACAGAGGGAATGTGGTTCAGAGGGTGTCACAGGAGACTTGAGGCTAAGACACAGAAGGACAATACCTCTGCTCTGTCACCTGGGCCAGAATGAGTCTTGGGGCTTCAACATCTCAGGGTACCCGGCAGACATCCCAACCAAGCAAAGAGATGGTTCAGAAATGGTGCAGTGAGGAGACCATGCAGACATAAATGGTGCAGTGAGGAGACCGTGCAGACATAAATGGTGCAGTGAGGAGACCGTGCAGAGATGGTGCAGTGAGGAGACAGTGCAGAGGTGGTGCAGTTGGGAGACCGTGCAGAGGTGGGGCAGTGAGGAGACCGTGCAGAGGTGGCGCAGTGAGGAGACCGTGCAGAGGTGGGGCAGTGAGGGGACAGTGCAGAGATGGTGCAGTGGGGAGACCTGCAGAGATGGTGCAGTGATGGGACATTGCAGAGATGGTGCAGTGAGGATGCCAGGCAAAGGTGGTGCAGTGAGGAGACCATGCAGAGGTGGTGCAGTGAGGAGGTCAGGCAGAGGTGGTGTAGTGAGGAGACTGTGCAGAGATGGTGCAGTGAGGTGACCATGCAGAGGTGGTACAGTGAGGATGCCAGGCAGAGGTGGTGCCTTATCCACCCTGCTCACCCTATTGTCCCCTCAGCACTGCAGGGGTCTCAAGCTCCAATAAACTCATCCAGGAAATACTGAATTCTAGGGAGTCAGTGAGTGTTTCAGGTGTGCCCTGGTCTCCCTGCATGTCAATCCACTTGTAATGCTAAATTCTCCACAATTTAAAGAAAGAGCCAGGCCCTGTGGTAGCATATGCCCTTCCCCAGCAACTCAGCTCACCCTGGGCTGCACACCCACACCTGAGAGGTTGGTGAAGGTAAACTCAGACCACCAGCAGCATGCTCTGGTGTGCACCATTGGTCCTCCACAGGCCACTTTATCCCTCATAGTAGTAAGAGGCACTATTCATCTGAGCCATCTTTGGGGACATGGATTTAGATGATGGAGTCATTGAACAGGCCCAGAACTGACCCTGCTGGACCTGGCAAAAATCAGCTCACACAAGAGTGGTCATTAAAAAACAAACAAACCCAAATCTTCAGTGTTCCTCAAAGAAATGTCCAACCAAACTACCTTAGTGATGATGAAGACAGGCTTTGGCAGAAACAGGTGGTCCTGGGAATGACCCCATCTGACCTTGTTTAGAAATGGCAAGTCTAGATGGTCCCATGGACACTCTGAGAGGCAGTGACATAGCTCTCTAGAAGGACTGTTACTTTGACTGTTATACAGGAATCTGTCCCTTTTACGAGCTGGGAGATACTCCATCAGTAAACTGCCTTACAAGCATAAGGACCTGAGTTTGATTCCAGAATCCATGTACAAAAACACACAGGTTGGGCACACACTTTTATCACAGAGCTTGGAGGTAGAGACAGGCAGGTGTGGAGACACACCCTTGGAATCACAGAGCTGTTCTGACTGGAAGACCCCACAGCCTGTCTGATGGGCTGCAGTCAGCCACTGTGTGTTTACAGCTGTGTACAGTTTTATATGAAGTCTGGCATTAGTTTATGGAAAATGGAATCCACATTCTAATCCCAGCTATTAAAATAATATAAGAAATGAGCTTTATAATTGAAAAGAGAAAGAAGTTAACCACCCACCTTCCCAAAGTCATTGGAAAATATAATATTCTGATGAGCTGGGATGCCATGCCCACCCTATGTGAATTTCCAATTCCACAAGTTTTTAATCTTTACAGATGTTTAAAATGCCACACTGAAACTTAACAGGTCTTCCTTATCCTTGCCAGTGGGTCTACAGACACCAGGGTCACCAACGAGCCTGTCTGTGCTGGAACACTGGAGGAAAGCATTTAGCTTCCGGTTCATTTGAATCACAGATACATTAAAGGGCCTCTGGGTATGCCTTTCTTGACAAGTTCTTTCTCGAGGTTCTGCTTGCTCTGTGGTGACCCCTGTCCTCTCTGTTCCACCATCTTGGATGCCACAGTTTTGTGGAAACAGATCATTCAGCACCATGGTGGCAAGCTCACCAAGGCCTTGAATGTCAGTTGCCTAGCGAAGGTCACGGATGGCTTCACCCAAGGACACATTGTCAAGGTGGTCAAAGACGTGCTAACTGAGCGCAGAATCCGGCATCAGGTCCACAAACCTCTCACGGCGGTGGAGTTCGTGTCCGTGTTGACCAGCATGAGCCCAGTGTACAAAGAGGAAGAAGAGAGCTTTAAGGTAAGCAGACCGCTCCAGGGGTCGAAGCCCTGCAGCAGACCCCCACCACGTGACCTCTTCCCTCCAAGGTCCTGGTTTCATGAGTTTGATTTCTGCCACATTTGGTGAAACTTGAAACTTAGAATCACAAAGATCTTTTGAACCTGAATAACAAAACCTATGTCTTGCACATTTTATTTGGACTTGGGCCATAAAGCATATGTCATCCAACATTTTAGGAGAATCATAGTCTGTAGCCTGATAAATTGACAGCCAGATTTTAGAATTCAGTAGCAGTTTCAAAACTTGTCACTCACCCCGTCCTTTCCCTCACTTCATGGTCTGTATTTTGGAGCAAGTGTGGCCTAAGGAATACATATGTTTAACTTGGATGGTTCAGGTTAAAGCTCTTAGGCCTGCATTGGCCACGGTGCACTTGCAATAGGAAACCCAAGAGAGCTGCCTCATCAGAATTTAGCTTGCCAACATTTGAGAAGATTCTGATGTGTTCACAAAAGGTTTTGGACTAGAGGAAGCCTGGAGATCTCTTCCAATTCCCTCCTTTGCAGGCACTGTGCTTTGCCCCTCCGTGACGTTGGCCGAGGCATGGGATGGAACCCTCATCCCAGATGCCCAGGCCAGCAGACACTCCTCACATGCTACATGCTCTCCTTTAGATCAACCTGAGTATAGTGTTACGCGCTTTCCTACCGAAGGACATTCCCTGGCCAACTGGGAAGTCCAGGGAGGAAAACCGTATCTGTGCAATTGGAGGTCATCACAGTGTTTGTCCCACTGAGACGGAAAGGAGAGTTAAAGTTTTCATTCAAGACTCTAAACTTCCAGATTTACCCCTTTTCCATCTATTCCAAAAACCGCATTTCCTTCCTGGTTGGCCCCCAGTGCTTCCAAGGAAGGTAGAAAAAGTCAAAAGAATGATCCAGCAGTTTGCTATCGACACACGGAGCAGACGGGCAGATGGGACGAAGTCACCGACTCCTAAATAATGTGAAGCACCCATGTTACTGCATAGAGTTGAGTCCACGTGTCCTGACGAGCCTCCAAACACATCCCATCCCATTCTAGAGCCGTGATAGAGAGAGCAGTTAAAGACACCGGTTGACATTCTTATAATTTAGACCTCACAACCCACCATTTTGCCTAAACTATAAAGAAGTGTGGTAGGCAGAATGATTGCCCCTCAGAGATGTCTGCACTAATCCTCAGAGTTTACATGGAAAGGGGGAGGGTGTAAATGTGTCACCAGCTGATCTGGAAAATTTAATCTAAGCCTGAAAAGTAGAAGAGGGAATGAGAGAGAGACAGAGACAGAGAGAGAGAGAACAGCCTGAGAGTAACTTACTGGTCCCCGCCTCCAAGCAGCCCAATGTGCCAGCCTGCAGATGGAGGAGGGACCACAAACCCAGACAGCAGGGTTTCTCTAGAAGATGCCAACTGCAGGAGAACAGGCTCGAATGAGCTCTCACCTAAGGCCTCCGTGGGGAGACGTGGCCCTGCAACCCCTTTCACCTTAGCTCAGTGAGACCCATTTCAGATCTCTGACCCACAGTACTGCAAGACCACTAATGTGCTGCATTCAGCCATTAAGTCTGGATAAGTCTCCCAGAGCAGCAATAAAGAATGGAAAACCCTACAAGAGACAAAGTAGTTTGATGGAGGCACTTGGCCAAGAGCAGCAGACCTGTAATCCACACCTTACTCTAAAGCCAAACGTCAGCTGTATTCTATGCCATAAAATTAAAGCTTGATGCAAAGAACCTGAGCTCCCTCACTTCACAGTGAGAGCAGAGCCAGGGCTAAGAGAAGGAAGGAGTCCTCGGGTGCCAGGAACAAAGATGACTCTCCAAGAGGCAGAAACCAGCTCTGGGCTAATGCACTGCTGGGTCTGGGTGTATACAACACAAACATGCGCCTGACCCAGATAGGACCTGTGTAAAGCTGGGACAGGTGAACTGCACCATGGCGCCTGTGACATCAAAGACTATGCCTGCACTCTGTCCATTAAGACTCCAAGCTTACATTTCCACCGTGGGACAAGAATCCCAAACTGAAACACTGGCATTTCAAAACATCATACTGCATTATGAAGACCGCCAAAGTCACAGCAAGAGTAAATAGAAAAACCACTGGTGGAGGGAGGGTCCATCCAAGCCCAGCAATATCCAGTTCCCACAGGACATACTGATTACCCTGGCTAAGAACAAGCTCATGACCAAAAACTAGCACTGCAAAGAGCCTGATACAAAGGGACGTTCTGAGAGAGGCTACAGGTGTACTAGAAGCCAGGAGCAGAGTTGGGGCACACATGTGCTAACAGAGCCCCTGAGAGTGGGAACAATAATGCCATTAATGTTAGCTCAGTGGATAGCTGATCCTCTACTGCTTGGATACAGCTAAAGAGACAATAGGGAAACCAGAAAAGAGCAAAGATAATTATCTCAACTGCAGCATAGAGAAATCATGCTCTGATATCATGAGATATCAAAGAGTCTCAAAGTTGTGGAAGACAGCCAAGGTGCTACCACTCTGTGACTGGAACTGTGACCTGCCCCTGTCCCCAAGGGTCACTAACTCCAGTGAGACCTGGTCATGCATTTGGGTGGGAGAGAGAGAGAGAGAGAGAGAGAGAGAGAGAGAGAGAGAGAGAGAGCAAAACCTTCCCATTGAAAATGACTGTGACAAATCAGAATTTGAGAACACTTCAGAAAATGTTCTATTAGTTAAAACCTGACCAAAAAAGTTCAAATGAGTATAATTAGAATGCTCATTAAACAACACATGTAAAGAGAAAGGAAGGACACAAAAGGGGGGACAGTGAGATGGGGAGATGAGGGGAGAAGGGATAGGGAGATGGGGAGATGTGGGTGTAGGAGAATCAAGTGAGACAAATTGTATTTGAAAATGTCATAATGATGCTCATAACTCAGAATGCTAACTACAAAGTCGTATATTGCAGCTCCCCCAAGTCCCCTTTGTGGCTCCTTCCAGACCTCTTGCTCCATATCCTTTAAAAAAAAAAAAAGAACCATCATAGGCACCTCCAAAAAGAGTGAAAACATGACTCCCCCTGGGAATGTATGAAGGGTTGGAGCAAAATCAAGAATTGAATGAGAAGAGATGAGGATTTTTTAAAGTCACACAGAAACAAAGCTTATACAGCTAGAGACAAGTTTTTTGCCAGCAGAGCCCGATGACCTCAGTTCAGATCCCCAGTTCCCATGTAGAGCCACATGCAAAAAGTGGCTCAGGAATCTGGAGTGTTTGCAGTGGCTAGAGGCCCTGGCACGCTCATTCTCTCTATCTGTCTCTCTTCTATCTCTCTCTGTTTGCAAATAAATATATAAAATTATTTTTTAAGCTTAAAAATGAACCACCCCTGGCCTATCATACAGGGCTCAAAGGAAACCTATGGGAAAGTGGTGAGATAGAGACTTATCACCACAGGAAGGCAGATAACCCCTGAAAGGACAATGGAGACAGACACCAACAATACCCAACACAACCCGAAGCAGAAGTCCAGAGACACTTAAGATCTCAACAATAAAGCTGACTTAAAACTCACCCACCATGACTCAGGGAACTGAGCATAAGAAGGGGCGGAAAGAATGTAAGAGCCATGGTGGGGGAGAATATCCAGAGATATCACCCCCCCCTCAAAACAACACACAAAGGAGAGAAAAAATGGCTACCTTTTGTGCTATTCGTATCCCCCTACCCCATGGACAGATCCAGTATGTCCACCGAAGAGGGCCCCCATCGGTTGGGGACAGAGAGGCAGGAAATAGGTGGTACCATCATAAGATTTGCTCAAACAATGTATCTAATTATCTATAATAAATATATTTTTATAAAACTTATAAAGAAACATGTAGTGGTTACAATTACTTGAAATATATATATATATATATATAAACTCTAAACTTGACATGGTCTCAGAGCAAATCAGAACCAGAAAGGGGTCCTGGGGCATTCCCCTGGACGGAAGCACAGAGAAACAAAAAAGATAATACTCATAAAAGTAGAATTAAGATACATGGCTGGGCATGGTGGTGCACACCTTTAATCCAAGCACTTGGGAGACAGAGGTAGGAAGATCATCATTAGTTTGAGGCCACCCTGAGACTACATGTGAATTCTAGGTCAGCCTGGGCTAAAGCAAAGCCCTACCTCAAAATTTAAGATCCATGGAAAACAGGCTGAAAGACATTGACATTCAGCTATTGGAAATTCTAGGAGAAATACATACTGAGAGTTTTCCCTGAATTAAAGACATAGGATGTCAGATTATAAATAAACTCAAAAAAATGTAGAAGGAAAGCACAAATACTCCCCACACCTCTGCACACAAATAATATAAATCAGTAAACTCCAATTAGCCAGACAAATAAAGCCACACCTCAGTCATTATTAGGAATCTAAGAACAAGAAAATAAACCAGGCTTAAAAGCCACCAAATTACCTAGAAGAAACACTTGGGCCATCATATATCTCTCTGATAGGAAGAAATGCCAAAGACTGTGAATTAAATCAGCAGAGTGCTGAGGAATGAGAATCAGCCTCACATTTATGTCCAGCTAAACTAGCACCCGAGAGACAGGTGAACACAGAGTGAGACAAAGGCCGAGGGTCTCCCACAGGGAGGCGGCAATTATATGAGAGGTAGGTACCACCAGTGTTCTATAACCCCAGGAATGCCACTTCAGTGGGGCTCCTAGAGACATTCTCTCAGTGTGTACAAGAGGTGTGTGAGTCCGTGAACTGCAGCCAACACTCGGTAAAGCCCAGATGTGCTCTGCTCGGAGAGTCAATGAGAAATCCTATGAAAGATTATTGCCATAAACCAAACTGACTCCTGAGTTTCAAATATAAGGCCATCGGTGGGGCCAGTTTTACGTGATTTTTTCTCCCTTATTTCTGCCTCACTTTCCACAGCACGTGGTATTACATACTCGCATGTAATCAGTCAAGAGGCTGGTGGCCACATCACCAAGAAAGCCCACATGACAGGGAAGCTGGCTAGTCGGGTGGGAGGGACGACTGGTTAGATTGAGTCTCTGAAGCTCTGAAACTGTGGACTCTTGGAAGAAGTTTCGAAACACACAGAGAAGCCTGAATATCCCAGCTGCTGGCTACTCTCCTGCCCACGGGCTCTGTAAGGTCAGGAGCGCCAGAGTGGATGGGAGCCGTTCTGATCTTTCCCGAACATCTTGTCCTTTCAGAACTGGTACGCCAAAACCCCTCTGGGGAAAAAGCGCATCTTGGCACACACGGTCGGAGGCGGCAAAGATAAGGAGAGGGATAAAGGGAACAAGAAAGGAAAAAAGAAAAAGTAAGACCTTTCCGATGGCCCCATCTCCCCGGAGGGGCTCATGCCTGCCACCTGAAGAAATCCAAGAAGCCAACCCACAGTGCCACCCGCCCTCACCACGCGCTCACCTACCATACTTCAGAAGGCTGGCACCGAACTCTCTTCTCCTATTGGTCACTGTTTCTTAATCTATGTCGTTTGTCTGTGGTTGAAGTTCACTTCTCACACATCCATACCCTTGTCAGTTTGCACACTCATCAGTATTAGTGTCAAGATGGTGAAGGGGGAAACGAATGCTCGTTTGAGCAGCGAGTAAGGCATACGTGCACACTGGCTGTTTGTTGGCCCACACACACACTGTATATTTTCTTGCACAGATTGTAGTAGATTAATTCTTTGCTCTAGTAATGTAAATTATATGGTGAAATCAAGCTATGGTTCTTGAAGTGACTCGGTCATTTGGTCACAGGAGCTAAACAGGATCTTAACTCATTCTATCTGCTAATATTGAAAACAGGCACAGGAAATCTGGGGTCCCCCACTAATGGGGACCAATGCGCCCAGGTGACTGGCCAGTCCGTTGCCCCTCCTAAAAGCCCTCCAACCTCTACAGGCCAAGGATTTGATGTAAACAACATAAACATGGAGGGAATGCAAGAGAAAAATTCAAATGAGAACATAAAAAGTGATAAATCTTTGAAGCTAGCCAAGTGAAGGGTCAAAAGAGGAGTTTAAACACTGTAATAACATAAAAGGTTGTGGGCGAGATGATTACAAGTCGTCCACTTGGAAATTATGGTGAGAACACAGTCCAGGAAAGGAGACACAGCTGCGATGGGCTGGTTGAACTTGGACACTAAAAATACACCATCTTTCTGATTAGAATAAGCCGCAGTCAGAAAGTCTCCCATGGACAGGCCAGACTATGCATCCTAGCTTTCCCAAAACCCAGCAGCTGGGCTCACAACACCCAGAAGGACTAGCATTTTCCAGATGTTCTCCAGTTGAATGAGTCTGTAGACATCAGGCCAGCCCACACAGAGACATGGAGAATTCCTTGACCCACATGCCACGGACATGCTCTGTGCTCACCAGAAAGCACAGCTGTCTCAGATAAATTTCTAGAAGAGAAATTTATGGGCCAAGGTACCTGTTCATTTGCCTTTGGATTCCACATTTCCCTCCTTAGCAAGGAGAGAGAGAGAGAGAGAGAGAGAGAGAGAGAGAGAGAGAGAGAGAGAGAGAGAGAGAGAGAGAGTGTCCTGTCACTCAGGCCCTGTGCAGTGTCTGCAGGTACTAAACCCGGATTACCAGGAATCACACCTAAGACCTAAAGTCCCCCTGGAAATAAATATGCTCAGAACCCCTCCTCTTCATGGATCCAGGAGACAGGGAACCTTCCTGGGAGGAAATGAGTAGGGGTCCAGGGTGGAGGAATGGATGGGAAGAAGAGGAGAGACACTTCTCTGCAGGTAGGACCAGAGCGAATCTAGGGCCACTGTGTGGCAATTGGCTCCTCTTGAGCATGTTAAGTGAAGGGGACAGTAATGAATGTCATTAACCCTCATTAAGGGAGCATTGTATGGAATGGAACCTGATTAAAGTGGAATTAGAGCTCCTGGGAGATTCTGTTAGCAGGTCCCAAACCCTTGCCTGGCATCACAGTGTTCCTCACTGGGATCCTCAGGGCTTTGACAAGAACCACTGCTCAGAAACAGCCAGTTGAAATCCCTCAGATGCTCAAGAATCTCGGAGGCTTTCCTTCCACATGTATCCATCACTTATTACCGAGGCAGACATTGTAGTGGTGGCCACAGGGATATTTTTTATCTTAAATATATGTTTACTGTCCATAATGTGTTACATTATTCAGTGGGCAAACAATGAGTTGTTATCCCCAATTCCCCAATGCCCCCCATCCCCAATCAGCTGGATATCCTCCTCCGTGTACCATCTGGATCAGTCCTTGGGCCACAGAGATATTGTGTCCAAGTAATACTATTTTTAGTCACTATTTTTGGCCCTCTGGAACCCAACCCACTGAGGTAAGTGGCATCCATTGTCACTGGAGATCGTCGGGGTCATTTAAGAGAGCAGGATAGAGCCAGAAGAAGCAGGAGAGACAACCAAGGTTATGGGCTGAAGCCAAGTTGGCAGCTGCTTGGGTGGAGAGGCTTGGAAAACCCAAGAGACCCTGGCCCAGAATGGGATAGGATGCTCCAAGCACCTGAATACCCTCGGGAACATTCCTTTGCATGACACCTAATAATTCCATTTCATTAAAGGCGACATTCGCAGCCCAGCAGACTCCCTGCTCTTGACCTTCTAGTGTCAGACACAAGCTGCTGTACAGTCTTGGAGGTTGTAATAAAGTCATGCAAACGAGAGTGTGAGGGAGCATTCCTGAGCCTGGTCTGAGGAGCCAGGCTTACCATTGCCTCGCTTCACCTGGCAAAAGCCTTATGCTGGAGGGGAGCTGGAGAGATGGTTCCTCGGTTAGAGTGCTTGCCTGCAAAGCCTAACAACCTGGGTTCGATTCCCCAGTGCCCATGTAAAGTCAGATGCACAAAGTGGCACATGCATCTGGAGTTCATTTTCAGCGGCTGGAGGACCTCATGTGCCCATTCTCTCTTCTCTGACTGTCTCTCTTCTCTCTATCTCTCTCAACTTGCAAATAAAAAATTTTAAAGCCTTTTGCTAATGGAGAATGAAGATGGAGTGACAGGTCTGTCAGCGGAGTTATCTCCTCCGTGTGTGTGCTGTGTCCATGCGTATGTGTTGCACGTGGAGACCAGAGGACAACCTCAAGGGTCATTCCTCCGGCACTGTCCACCTTTTATGAGACAGGGTCTCTCATTGGCCTGGAGCTCACCAAGTACACAGGACTAGCTGGCCAGGAAGCCCCAGGGATCCTCCTGTCTCTGCCTCACCAGCACCAGATTAAAAAGATGCCCCAAAATGCCCAGCTTTTTTAAAATGTGGGTTCTACAGGGCTTAGTGTGGGTTCTAGAAATTCCACTCAGGTCACCCTTACAAGGCAAGTACTTTACCAACTTATCCACAGCTTCTGAGCTCAGTACTTCTTTTTTTAAATATCTTTATTATGAGCAAATCTTGTGAAGGTATCCCCCCCCCCGTTTTCTCCTCTCTGTCCCCTACCCACTGGGGTCCTTCCTTGGTGCGCATACTGGATCTGTCCATAGGTTAGGGGGTATGAACTGTGCCAGAGGTAGCTAGCTTTTCTTTTTTTGTTTTTGTTTTTGTTTTTGTTTTTCTTACCCCCTTGTGTATTGTGGGTTCTACAGTTTGGAAAGTCAGCAGCCAATTCTAGTGGTGTCCAGCAAGGGGCCAGATTCAGAGTCCCAGATCTGCCCTGTTTAGTGCTGGGGATCACAACCCAAGGCCTCACACATGTCAGGCAAGTGGTCCACATACAAGCATTTTTAACAGCCTTGCATTTAGTCCTTGCCCCAGGGGCTGCTGGGAGGAACAAAGCAAGCTGGGTCAAGCAGTGCAGGAAGATTGTTTGACACAAGCAAGTCTGACTCCACCTGTCAACCAGTGACTTCTTTATTTTAATATTCTATTTATTCATTTTCAAGCAGATAAAGAGAGAAAGAGCACCAGGGCCACCACCTTGTGGGTCTGGCTCATGTGGGTACTGGGGAAATGAACCAGAGGCCTTAGGCACTGGAGCCAAGTGCCTTAACAGCTGAGCCATCTCTCTAGCCCTCAACCAGTGACTTCTGAGTGCCCAGAGCAGGCAGTACCCAACAGAGCAGTGCTCTAGTCTCCAGACCTCCACATGCCTGAGCTGGGCCCCCAGCCCTATGGGGAGGCTAGAGAGGGAGGGGACAGCACTTGCTTCCTTGGGGCAGGGCTCCAAAAAAAAAAAGTTCCCCCATTCCATCCATTTCAAACCTTTCACTCTGTCTCTTGAGTTTGGGGTCTACCTTGGGGGTTCAGAAGACCTCCATGCACTACTCTTGGGAACCCTTGGCTCCTTTCCTCAGGCCTCACCCTTAAAAAATATTCAGCCAGCAGGCTTGAGAAGAGTCACAGCATCCTCCCCTGGGAGTCCCCTGAGCTGAGCTGAGCTGAGCTGAGCAAGGCTCGGTCCAGCTTGAGCCACTGTGAACACGCTCACCCACATATGCCCACATCCACAGCAGGCAGACTGCACACTACACACGCCTGCATGCATATTACATGTCGGACTACACGTAACGTCCATAGTTCACATGTGTACATGGGTACACACATGCACACAGACTGTACATACATCCAAGTATACAATACACCCACTGCACACATGGGTACACACACACACACACAATCAGCACACAGGCAGGCATTGCAAAACAGATGCACAGGGCAGGGAGGCTGTAGTGCTTGGATCCAGGTGTCCCTCACGTAATGCTGGATCCTCAGCTGATGGCAATTTTGGAATTGGAGCCTTGCTGGAGGTGTGTTGTTGGGGGCAGGCTTATGGGGGTTCTAGCCAGCTTTCCCTTGCCAGTGTTTGGCACACTCTCCTGCTGCTGTTGTCCACCTGATGTTGGCCAGGAGGTGATGTCCAGCCTCTGCTCATGCCATGTTTTCCCTGCCATCATGGAGCTTCTCCTCGGAGCTCCCCTTGCCCCGGGTGTTTTGTGACAGTAACGTGAAGGTAACAGCAACAGTGGCACGTGACTAGAATCCCAGCATGAGGGAGGCAGACAGGAGGTTACTGAAGGTTCAAGAGCAGTTTAGTTAACTTTGAAACCCTGTCTCAAAACAAAATAACACAGATATATATATATATATAATACACACAAGCCAGACATACAAACATATAAATCCCACACATGCATGTAGGTTCACACTTAGGCACAGAAACACACATACACTGCACACATTCCACGCACTTCAGCGACTAACTCTCCACGTCCTCGAGGCCTGGTGGCAGGTGTACATGGCTTGCATAACCCTGAGCCTCAAGCCACATCCGGGCTACAAGCAGGGACCAATCAGAGCGGCAAGCAGAAAAGATTCCGGGCAGGTGCTCAAGCATGTTGACTATTTCTTCCTGCTCTCCGTCAAAACATCCTCTTCCTGCTCCTGATGGGAGTCAGCAGACACCCCAGCTGTGGCAGGAAAGACTAATGCAGACACCCACAGCTCCCAGCTGCGCCCTGAGCACAGGACGAGCAGGAAGGGCCCTAGGGCGGCACTGTGGCCACAATACAAGGACATCTCCACTCCACAGCAGGGCTTAGGGACCGTGACTCTGCGGGTCACCTTCCCTTCCCCCTCCATGAAAGACCTGGGGGAACACCTGCCAGCAACTCCTGTCTCCAAGTTTCTGTCATCCTGAGGACAGAAGCACTCCAAACACAGGAGATCTCACTGTAACAGTCACTGGGACATTTGTGATAAGAGAAATGGTGACACATAGGTAAAATGTGACACTACTGTGCCTAGATTTCTATTTTGGATGATGCAGGATGCAAGTACGAACAGCTGGAGGTCCGAGCATGCGCTGTGCGGGCATGTGATTCTCTGAGCATCCTCACTGACTTGAAGCCTAAGGTACAGTGTCTGAGGCAGAGCCAATCAGAAGCCACCTTGGGTGGCCCACACAGCCATGGGGTCACACTGCACCTGGGTCTCAAGAGGTGGGCCCTCCCCCAGGAGGCTTGGAGCTCCTGGCTCTGAGCCCAGAGGCTTATGGAGTGTGTACCTGCTATCCTCTGTCCCCAAGAGCCGACCTCCCTTGCCACTCTGTCACCTAGTGCCTTGGGTTTTCTCAGACTCCTGGGCCCCAAGACTTGGTGTCTGTTTTCCACACCCACTCTCCAAGCTGCGCCTGCACCAGCCGCTCCAAGAGCAGAACACTGGTTTGCTGACTGGAGTGTCCCCCAAGGACCAGCACCCGCAGGCATTGAACACTGGACAAATATGGAATGTAGGGGAGCCCTAGCTGCTGGAACCAATCCCCTCTCAAGGGCTTAGAACAACAGAAGCACCACTGCATGGAAGCCTGTGGAGTGGTTACGGGTCCATATTCATCACCTTCCAAGGTCACCCTGGGCATCACCATCCAGCCCGTGGGTGGACACTTCATGGGCCAGACCTCCAGAGGTGTGTGCGGGGCTGCACAGAGTGGAAGGGAAGGGGAGAAAAAGGCCTCTACCATAACAAAACCATGAAGATATGTTGTCAATTTTAAGGCTGTGGATTCAAATGTACCCATTCAAGAAAATTTAGTATTTCCAGGGATGGTGGTTTTAATATAAAATGACCCTCATAGGTTAATGTGTTTGAATAATAAATCTCCAGCTGGTGGTGTTACTCTGGAAGGTTGTAGAATCTTTAGGAGGTGGAGCCTTACTGGAATAAATGTGTCCCTGGGGGAGTGAGTCTTGACATGTTATAGTCCTCTCTCTCTCTCTCTCTCTCTTTCTCTCTCTCTCTCTCTCTTTCTCTCTCTCTCTCTCTCTCTCTCTCTCTCTCTCTCTCTCTCTCTCCTTCTCCCTCCCCCTCACAGAAATCCAGAGACTCTTGAGATCTCAACAGTAAAGCAGACTTGAAACTCACAGAACTGAGCGGAAGAGGAGGTGGAAAGAATGTAAGAGCCATGGTAGGGATATTATCCAGAGACATTGCCCCCTCAGCAATAACACACAAAATAACTGGCTACTGCTTGTACAATTCATAATCCCCATTCCATGGACTGTTCCAGCAATCTTAATGAGGAGGGTCCTCAGTGGGTTGGGGGCAGGGAGGAGGGAAATGGGAGTATCATCATAAGACTTATTCATACAGTGTTTCTAATTATTAACAATAAAGTTTTTAAAAAAGAAAGATGAGTCATAGAGTAGATACATAGACAGACATAATTAGATGATAAATGTTAAATGATAGATAATTGATAAATATGTGGTAATAAATGGTTGATAAATTGATTGGTGATAGATATATATATATATATATATATATATATATATACATTCCCATCTGGCTATCTCAGTAATATCGATAGCTCTCTCATTGGGCCTGAAACGCCATCACAGACTTATTCCCTTTTTTTCTGAGGTAGGGTCTCACTTTAGCCCAAGCTGACCTGGAACTCACAGGAATCCTCCTGCCTCGGCCTCCGGAGAGTGCTGGGATTAAAGGCATGTGCACCATCACACCTGGCAGACTTGTTCTTTTGAAAGAAAACTTTGTCATTAACTTTTCCAAAACCACAAATACCTTGAGAGAGGTTTAAACATTCTTGTGTCTATTGAGTGGTGACACACATTCAGGAAAGGCCTCCTCACACCCAGCCAAGCAGAGATGAGAGGAGCTCCTCCTCACCAGTGCATCTCACCTCCTGAGCTGACCTCCCCTCTCACAAAGGAACCAGGGTCCTGCCTTCCAGAAGCCAAGACGAACTGCCCCTGATTTTGAGCGATACATAAATAGAAGAGCATATAGTCTTCTGCACCCGATTCCCTTAGTCAACCTGGCAAGAGGGGTAAGAGGATATCTCACGTTTCTTCCACATCTGTTAGACAGTTTGTCCAGTGCCATCAGGAAATAGAATTGCTTGGTAGGCATCCCAGCCAGGGATTTTGTTTTACTGTTGGTAAAAGTTTTTTGTCTTTAGGTTGGGGCTCACAGGCATCTGAGTGTAGACATGTGTGTGTGTGTGTGTATACATATGATACAGGTTGCTGATAATTAATAATTGTAAGCAACACGGGGAGAGAGAGAGTTTTGGAATCCTCCCTTCCCGCTCCTCCTACTCCGAGTTCTTGTCCTCTAATGCCAAAGAATTGTACACAGAGACAGAATTAAAATTTAATTACACATTTATTCTAATTTAGTAGATTAGGAAAAGGGGAGTTGGATGGGGAAATTTCCCAGTCATCATGTGGGAAGTTACAGAGTTTTCCTGCCACCAGAGTGGGGAAAACACGTGTCAGAGAGTTCACAGAGCTTATATTATTTAGTTATATAAACAGCCCAAGAAAAGATAACAAGAAGCTCCTTTTATAAGAAGAGAGATTTATGAGAGAAGTCTGGAGCCTGCCCAACAGTCAGATTCGGGGGAGATTCTGATTTCTGGTTTCATGTCTTAAAGCCTTTCAAGACCTTGGAGTTTCTATTCTTCCAGTGTCAGTTTTGGTAAATTGTATTTTTTAAGGAATTTCTTTGTCTGTTTCATCTAGAATTCAGTGTTTTAGCATAAAGCTGTCAGAATATTCTTTCCTATTAATGTCTGAGATCTAAGTGCCGTCCTGTTTGACTATGACGTTGGCTACTTCTGCCCTTTCTGTCTTTCCTGATTGGCACCATCAGGACTTTATCTTGTTGCAGAAATAATTTTTCAAAGGGCTAGCCTTTAGATTTGATGATTGCCTCTGTTGTAATTTTAATTTTATTAAATTTCTGTTCATTATAATTTCTTCTATACTCTTTGTGAATTAATGTGATCGCGATAATTAACTCAGAACAGGAGCTCATTGATTTTCTTCTTTTCTTCTTTCCAATATATTCATTAAGACTACATCTTTCTGTGACAACCTACCACTTCATAGTTGGAAGAACTAAAAGCAGAAAGCAGTACGTATGAAATGTGACTGTTACAACGCACTTCAAGGCACACACCTGCCTATAGAAGTAGAAGGACGTAAAGAGAAGTCAGTAGTGATCTCGACAGAGCAGTATTATGGGAATGCTTTCTTTGTCACCATCTGGCTTTTCTCAAGACCATTGCATGGAGTAAACAGGACAGTCTCCATTAGGATAGACGATGCATGCTTTAAGATCTGTGACGGGCAACGTAAGATAAATTAAGTGATCAAGAGGTCACAGAGTAAAACTGGAGGCTGGAGCCACCATGATGCTTGTGTGATGCAGAGATGCAGAAAGTGGTGGTGGTGGTGGTGGTGGTGTGTGTGTGTGTGTTGTATGCATGCGTGTGTGAATGAGAGCACCCTGTGTGCACACATGGAGGGTCCAGAGGAAGACATCAGTGTCCCTCCTCTCCTACCATGCTTCTGCCTTGTTTCCTTGAAGTGGAGTTTTTCAATGAACCTGGAGCTCCTTTTCCTCAATGAGACTTGCTGACCAGTGAACCCCGGGGATCCTCCTGTCTCCGTCCCTGACATCAGCACTGAGGTTACAGGTGTGCACAACAACACCCAGCCTTTTATGTGGGTGCCGGGGCTTGGAATTGGGTCCTCAGGCTTGTGTAGCAAATGCTCCTACCCACTGAGCCATCTACCCAGCACCCTCCCCAAGGTAGCTTTTATCGTAGCATAAATTTCATAGATGCAGGCAAGAAGGTTCAGGAGTGTCTCAGCCCTGTTTTCCATGTCACTTGAACGTGGTGCTAAAATCTCTTGTGTCCTTCAGGAGTGTGTCCTCAATCCTGTGCTGTGTTTGTTTAAATGAATGTGTTGAACAACGGGAATGAATTGTTCACGTATGTTTGTGTGTGCACGTTCGTATGCATGTGGGCATGCTCTTGTAAAGTGTGCATGCTTGTATGTTTGCCTGCGTGTGGAGGCCACCTACTGACACCCGGTGTCTTTCTCTGTCACTTTCCACTTTATTTATTGAGGCAGGCAGGGTCTCTCAGTTAAACCCCAGGTTTACCAATTGGGCTCCTGTAGCTAGCCAGCTTCCCTGGGGCGCTGGCGATCCCAACTTTGGTCCCCTTGCATGACAAGCAATTTTTCCACTGACTCCTCTCTCTCCAGCCGCAAAAGTGTGAATGTACTCATTTGATGGTAAAAATCGGAAATCAGCACATGTTTACTTAGCTTTCTAAGGAGTCAGGGGAACGATTGCCTAGAATATCCGTAGAGTAGAAACACGAGAAGAAAGGCTAGAAACCAGGAGGGAAAGGGGACGCATAGCTCCATCTCCTAGAGCTTTCATCAGCCCACTGCCCACCAGGCCTGGCCTAGCTGAAGGCTCACCACAAAGACCAGATCCAGTTCTCCCTGCTGCCTTATCCACCTACAGTCCAGCTGGTCCTGGCTTGGTCTTCTTACTCTCTGCTCTGAAGCTCAGGACCTCACTGCTTAACGATGGCTACCCTCTCTGGCCTAGAGTAGGTTAACTAGGGCTAACCTACTCTAACTAGGGCTAACCTAATTAATGAGTAGGCTAACCTACTCTACGACCCTAGGAAAGGGGGAGCACTGGGTGAGGGCAGGTTTGGCGACATGACCCCATTGGCTCTCCCTGACCATGGAGTCCAGAAAGGCAGCCACAGGAGTGTGAAGTGTGAAGCAGGTCTCCTGCTGAGGCCGCTTTCCTGGGGTGGGAAGGGAGAGGTGGGCCTCCAGCTCACCTCCCTTCAGTCATGGCAGAACCCCTGTCCCTTCCAACAGTGCCAGTCAGGGTGCGGCACCCTAGCTGCGACTTCACCAGCCCAGGCACCCAAGAAACTGTGGAGCTTTTCTTCAGGCTTTAGGAGTGAGGAGGCCTCGATGGGACTGGTCTGTGTGGATGGCTGTGGCCTCCAAGGCTCACTGAGCACAGCATGTCACCATCCTCCTATGGGGGAGGCTGATGCTGACTCACGTAGCCAGAGCAAGGCTACTGTCCCTCCAACTGGAGACGAATTACTTCTGCCCCCACAACTTGCCCCATTTGTAAGCGTTCTGGGTGTGATTGGCAGAGCAGCTGATGTAGACGTTACCTTTCTGCAAAACAGTGAGCCCCCACTTCAAAGGGTCCTCTGGACTCCTTTTAATTGCATTCTCCCCAACAAGACACCCGAAATGGCCTCGCTTCGCTTTTGTGTCTGTATTTATCTTAAGCACAATGCCGCGTCCTGTGCAATCGGCATTCCTCTGCACATTGTTGGAAATGTGATTACTTTGGAACTGACTGGAGCAAATTATAATGCCCCCAGCCAAGGCCTTTTGTTACACAGCCCTTTGCCAGCACTGCCAGCCCGGCCCTCTGAAAGCTGCGGAACCACTGGGGTCCATTTGAGAATACTCTACCCCAAGTTGTTCTTGCAAATTATTTCTGCCCTATGCAGAGCCTTTTTACCTGCCTCGTGGCATCAAGGGACTTTGAATCGTGCATAATGTGTAAGCGCCCATCGGTGGCGGGGAAAGGGATTATGGAACAACCAGGATTAAATACTTCTCATAGTAATGAGCTGATGGAAACGCATCGGCGCCGTTCTGTGTTTGTCCCGCAGCGCAGTGGCATGAATCCAGTCAGGGAGAAACTTCAGAACTCCCAGCTTAGTTTGTTTGGTCCCATGGAGACTGGCCTATACCGTCCTGGGCTGAGGCCAGTGCTGGCCATGGGGAAACCATTCCTGCCTCTTCTCCAAGGATCATGAAAGGGCCTTGAGGTTGACCAGAGATCAACCAATGCCAAAATGGAAGCCAGACAGCCTAAGATCTCAGCTGCCACTGTATGGGCATGGCTTTCTCAACTTGGCTGTGACCCACCTGTCCCAATTGTACGTTCTGCTCGGAAGGGGTCCCAGCTTCTCCCCCATCAACAGCTGGCCAGAGAGAGAACAGGCACCCATGCGTGGACAGCACCAGAGGACTCTGCACATGCAGCCACACTCCTCCCCAGGGTCACCCTTCCATTAGCCAAGGACACTCAGCACTCTGTCCATGCAGAACAAGCAGGGACGGGCCTCTGTCCAAGGTGGGGCTGAAACTGTCCCTTGTCCCTCTAAGTGCACAGGAGGACCTTATAGAGATGATTATTGGGCACATGCCCAGGTCCAGCTTCAGGGGACACCCACCCCACCCTACCTCATAGTGCCCTCCAATGGGACTGTGTGAGCTCAAGCCCTCATCACCCCCAGACGGGAACCAGCTGTTAGGGTCTGGGCACATCAGAAATCTCCCTCTCTAGATGTCTATATGGGCAGCGCGTCATTCTAGATAAGTGCATTGTTTTCTAAGAGAAAACAAGCCATCCAACATCTCAGGGAAGCGAATGTTGGTCTGTTGTGAGATGCTGTCCCTACAGGCATCACATGGTGCCATCTTGCAGTAGAGAATGATTTGGTAGCCATGGCAACTTTGGAACAGAGAAATATAGTGACAGCCAGCTCTCCGGCCACGATGATGGAGCTATTGACACTCCCTGGTTGATAGAGGAAGGACGGGTGACAAGACCCTCACCTGGGATTCCAGATGTTGTTCCTTCCTTTCCTCCCTGCAGCTTCGAGTGAACTTGGGAGAAGCTAGGTTACATGGGAGGTGGGACTCGGGGTGCAGCTTCCATGAGGTCACCATCCAGGATGGGAGCTTTGCACTGATGCACTGAGCTCCTCCTATATGTAACCCCAATAAACTCACGGGTTCACCGAAATTGGATTTTGGTGTAATGGGTACTTTGCTCTGTTATCTGTGCCCTACCCAGAGTGCAGAAACTTGTGCTCATGGCCCAGAGGAAAGTTTCACACAACACGGCCAGTTGAAGGATGCGAGTTATTATCCTGCCTAAGGGCCTCCTCTCCTCTCATTCCCTGCCTTCTCGTCCTTTCTACATATCTTCATAGGCCAAGTGCAGCCCTTAAGAAAGGAGGGTGCGTCTTCCTAGAGAGAGAGAGACCTCCGAGGGAAGGGAAGCAGCCACAGCTGCTTGAAGCGGTGCTCCTGACCAAACCCTCCCTGGCAGCATTCTAGCTCAAGGAAACCGGGACGTCTCCATCTCCACAATGCACCGTGGAGCCTAAAGTCAGGTCTAGGAGCTGAGGAGATAGTTTGTCTCAGCATGAGGGCTGGATGGGATTCCCAAAACCCTTCACCTGTAATCCCCGGCTGGGGAAGCAAAGACAGGGAATCCCTGGAATTCAGTAGCCAGATAGTCTAGCCTAACTATTCCAGGCCAGTGAAAGACCCTGTCCCAAAGGAGGTGTACACCATCCCTGAGGAGGACAACTGAGGTTGTCCCCTGGCTTTCATATGTGTATTCATACATACAAACTAGCAAACACATGAACACACATGTGCACACACACACACACAAATTAGGTCTAAATAGAATTTTAAAGTTGCAGGGGCTTCCAACAGGGGCAAGTAGCTTTAGTAACTGGCCTCCACCTCTCCTTGCCCCACATCGACCCTTTGGCTGGGGCTGTTTCAGGCCCCACTTTCTTGAAAGCCTGAAGCAGCATCAGAGAGGGCCGCCTGTAGGGACTGTCTCTCTGTGCTCTGGACACCACCCTGGACCCCTGAGAGGGACCATGAGAACATCTCCCCCTGGAGAGGAGAGCCCCCCTGGGCTGGCTGCTTAGTGACTGGTCCTACATGCCCTGGGTTCGAGAAGTCATCTGCAGAGGCCAGGACATGACAGGCTAGTGCAAACCCCATCACAAGCTTGCTGTTCTGTGTAATGGTGGTGAGAATCAGAGCGGGGAATGCAATGACGGAGGGGTGTGACCCATTTTAGCCTCTGTTAAGTTATTTACACACAGGTCATGAAGGCAAGTTAAGACTGCAAAGAGAGCTGATGTCCGTCTCAAGTCATGTGATCTTAATGAGACAGGCTTGATAAGCAAATTAATTTGCATATTAAAAAGAATGCAAAGCTGACCCTGCCCCTTCTCCTTGTCCATCAGAACAAGGAGACTTGCCTTTCCCAAAGCTAAATAAACCTGTGTTCCACCATGACTTTTTTGTCTTGGGCAGTCACCGATAGAACACTTGTGTAACACATGCCTCCTGATGGCCTTAGATGGTCTGGTTTTTGCTTGGGGGCAGGGAAGACATGCTCAACTTGGAAACGCAAACTCCTAATGACTTCCGCTGAGTGTAGAGGGAAGAGGGAGACCCCCCTTGGACAGGACTATTGTGAAAAGCCTACCTCCTTTCTCTGATAGCCGCCTTGGGATCGGAGATTGGCTGGGTGACAACTCCGACAGTGGGGGGCATGTGGCTATATTGGGGCCAATAAAAACCTTAGAGGTTGGTTTCTTGGGACCATTGTTTCTGACAATGATGCTGTCCTCTCCCAAAGTGTCCTACTAGAATTATTAGGTCCATAAACCCTCCTAAGAGTCTCTCATTGCCCCTCCCCAATTCCTGCCCACCCCACCCCCACTCACTGCGAGCTGATGTTGCCACCTCCCAGCATGCCTCAGGACAGGTAGAGAGCAATCAAAGCCCATCTCTGCACGGGGCCTCTTGGACTGTGGGCAGAGGAAGTCCCCTGTGCAGCACAGATGCCTACTACAACGAAGAGTGCACAGAGGACCGCCAATGCTACGAGGAAGGTGTGCCGTGTCATTCAGGTCACCTGAAGCCAGAGGGATAAATGACACAGATGGATCTTAAAGAACGTGCACAGGACTCTGGTGCCTCTGGGGGCACCTGGCGGAAGCTGGTGACTGGCATCTGTAGGGAGGCCACCCACAGCTCTGGGCTTCTGCAAGAACGCATAGCCTGCACCCCACTGGCCAATGTCTTCTCATGGATGGGTGCTTTTTGACCTTGGTAAAATGCAGATTATTAGCAGTTAGGGTGGGCTGGGGCCTGACACGCTGCCTCTGTGGTAAGCTTACAGTGTCACGGATGCTGCTGGTCCCATGTGGGTCCTTAGAAACACAACATCTCAGGAGTGGGGACATAGCTCAGTGGTGAAGAGCTCTTGCTATTTAAGCCTGATAACCAGAGTGCAGATCCAGGAACCTACATATACTGAACATAAGTAGCACACACGTCTGTAATCCCAACATGACTTTGACAATGAGAGAGTCAGGAGAATCCCAAAGCTCACAGGCCAGCTTGTGGCAAAAAATACAAGATCGATCCTGCCTCAAACAAGGTGGACTCTGAGGACCAACACCCCGAGGCTGTCCGCTGACCTTCCAAAAATGAAGGGAAAATATGTCTCAGGCTCCTAACCTACCCTCTCAGAATTGGCAACTTATTACATTGCCAGAGAGTTTAGCACAAGTTAAGACAGCAGAAGATCTGCTCTAGACCCCTGATCTTACGCCCTGAAAGTCAAGAAAAGGGTGATTTGAGGAATACTGTGAAGGTTGTTACCCCCAAACAAATGACCAGAGGGCTCAGGCCTCAACAGCCCTGCCCACCGAATTACCTGCCCGGGGCACAAGGGATGTGAGCGCTGGAGGAAGGGGTGGAGTGCTGTGGAACAGCATCCTCAGAGGGTGAAATGCCACTGCATTCCAGAAGCTACCTGCACAATAATCCATCAGGGAGGGGCTATGAGGTCAGCCTGAAAACTGCCTCGTTTTGACTCCCCAGTCCTCAGGAAAGATGAGTCCTCCCATCTAGCAACTGGTTACATAGCTGAGGAAACAAAGTGCTTCTCCGATGGCCTGCGGCAGCACACTCAGGACTCCTGCCCTGCAGGACGTCAGCAACTTGGACACTTATTCAGAGAAATTCTGATTCTCCTGTTAACTTGTTTGTCTTTCCCATGCTTGGGGGGGGGTCCTGCCTTGGGAGAGTCTCACACTAACTTTGGGCAGAGATGGAGGACCCTACAGACGTGAAGGTCTAAGCTCATCACTAAACTGGGGGAAATAAGACTACCCATGGCTGCAGGCAGGGCCAGATCCCAGCACCGCTCTTGCCCACACCCCCAGCCCAGCCTTGGGCTTCTTTTGTTCCAGCCACCAGACCCTCCAGGCTGTCACCAGTCAGGTGCTCCTGGAAGGACGATGCCTCTGAGTCTTAGCTAGCTCTTGTGCATGAATGAGGCTGTCAGCACAGTGCTCCATAAGCAGAAAGCTGCCTTCACGTCCAGGGTCATGGGGTCCAGGGGGAACTCCCGTACACGCCAGTCCATGCTTTGTCCTTCCTGAATGCCGTTCCTGTGGTCATAAAAGGTCAGTCTAGACAGTCCTGACCACAATCCAGCACCGCCCAGGTACTGTTGGCCACAAGTGTCATGCTCCTCCCACTCCGCAGATAAGACAACTGAGGCACAGAACCAATAGTGCGCACATGGCTGGTGACACGCTGACCCAGACCATCTCTGAAGACAACAGTGGCAAGGGTTTGACTGAGCTCATGCATCAGTCCTACATCTTTGTGGGTCCCAATTTCACTTCTGCTTCAGAGTGGGTTGGCTCACAGTCCTCTGGGGTGGCCACCTTGAAGTCTTAGCTCTGCCTCTTCCAGGCTTGGATATTAAGAGTTCAGGGACTGTGATGGCTCCTCTCTTGCCATCACAGTCATACCGTGGAGGATCCATATAGAACCCCACAGAGAATGTCGGGATGAACAAGGGACCCACAGCCACAGCCATTCAATCAACACAGGATAGGCCATTGAGACAGAAACCAACGATTTTCGACACAAAGACCCCTAAGCTCACAACCTTAAAGCAGCCTTAATACTCATCCACCACGACTCAGGGAACAGAGCGGAAGAGGGGGCGGAAAGATTGTGAGAGCCATGGTGGGGGAGACTATCCAGAGGCATGGCACCCCTCAGTAACAACACACTTGGGCCAGGAGAACCTGGCTGAATACTAGGCTATCCATGGTCCCCTGTCACAAGGACTGATCCAGATGACCCACGGAGGAGGTTATCCAGTGGATTGGGGATGGGGGGGCAGTGAGGAATTGGGGATAACAACTCATTGTTTCCCCACTAAATATTGTAACTCATTATGGACAATTAAAAAAAAAAAGAAGGAAGTTCTCAGATTTGAGACTAGGCTGAGCCACATAATGAGACCTTGTTTCAAAAAAAGTGGGCAGAAAAGCTGAGGGGGGCGGAGCAAGATGGAGGACGAGTAACAGCGTCGCCAGGACTCTCTTCGGAAAGGTTTGATCTCTTCAGCTGGGATCCAAACTTTGGTCACCAGCTGGACCTGAGCTCGGGCCCCCCTCCCTCCCCAGCCCCTGGGCCAGAGCAGAAGGGGTTCTCCAGCAGCTCTCTGCTCCCTAGCAGAGCAGAGGACCAT
>PVHP010007081.1:0-41187 GCA_004024765.1 Zapus hudsonius
GTCACCTGTCTGCCATTGAACACACAGCTGCCCTCTCACCTGTCTGCCATTGAACACACGGGTGCCCTGTCACCTGTCTGCCATTGAACACACAGCTGCCCTCTCACCTGTCTGCCATTGAACACACGGGTGCCCTGTCACCTGTCTGCCATTAAACACACAGCTGCCCTCTTACCTGTCTGCCATTGAACACACAGCTGCCCTCTTACCTGTCTGCCATTGAACACACAGGCGCCCTGTCACCTGTCTGCCATTGAACACACGGGTGCTCTGTCACCCATCTGCAGCGAGAGGAACTGAGATTTCCAGCATTAACCAAGAGAAACATGCCATGTGGATCAAAGCTCCAAGAAACCCGTCAATGAAGCCACAGAAGGACAGAGATTTTAGCCCAAAATAATTTCAATAGCCCCACTCCGTATTTTTCACTCATGGAATCATAGACATAGGAATGTATTTACATTTGCTATGCAATAAATCAAAGGCAAGATACCATTGTTCCTAATTTATCTTGCAGACTGCTGGAATGATATCTTGCCACTGCAAATATTTTTAATATTTCTTAAACAACAGAAGATAAACGGGTTCGGAGAGCCGAATGTGGCGGTTGTCGTTTTACCCCAGGACTTTATTTCAAGGGGCGGCCTTTCCTTTCCTTTCAGGTTCTAAAGAAAGTGATATTCAAATTATGTCGAGCTAGCACTAACCGTCAACATGAAAATATTAGCTTTGCTTGAACCTGTCTTTAAGAGAGAAAACATTAGCCACTGTGATCATGGGCAGATCTGGTGCACCAAGCTCGTGAATTATGAATCAAAAGGCAAAAACCTGTGTTGTTTTTCCTGCACAGACACAGAACAGGATATTAGGAGCCTAGGGGAAGAGCACGTTGGTGCTCTGGAAGCTCTCCTCCTCCACCCCGCTCTGTAGTCAGCAGAAAGCCTCCCACCCCTGCTCTGCTCTGCCTCCGACGATGCCCCACGCAGAACACAGCCAGCAAATACTGGCCCAATGCTAGCCTGAAAATCACGTTAATTGCAGGAAATTGTCACTAATTTGGACTCTGCTCCTTCAGAATCTGTCCCTATGCAGTCAGGATTTGGCTTAAAAAATATCTTTATGGTCTTCATAAGGAAAATTTGATTTAGTAGACAGACCTCAGTACAAATATAATTACCGGGGAAAACACGGCCCTGCCTAAGAGCACACGCTGCTTCTAAGCAGGCTGGGCATTCACTTCTCTCCGGATTCCTATTATATGCTAATTACCAACCGTATTAACCTGTACTTAATTTTCATTATGAAATAATATGGCTTCTGATAATTTAAAAACCTGGACCATCTAAAATCATCTCAAATAAGAGTGATGTTTTCTTTGAGTGCATTTTTCTACCAGTCCCTGCCTTTCACTGGGTGGGGCCAGCTGGCTCGCCCTGGACTTTATAGTCATTAACGCATAATTTCTGTACTCCTCTATGCTCTCCTGCCCTTCTGTAGAGTCCAGACACTGGCCCTGCCATAAGGGACCTGCCATCTTGTGGGAAGACAGGCTTTGCAGACGGTATTTGTATTCAGAGTTTTTATAACTTCTTAAGATGTGCGTGTGTCCCTTGCCCAGAGGGCCACTCAGGCAAACCAGAGAAGGTTTGCCAGAATGGAGCACTGGGGACACTGGAATCCTTGTGGGGATAAGCAGGGTGCAATGGCTTTAAACATGAAGGAGCACAGCCAGCAGGAGGGCTGGTGAGAAGACTCCAAGCTTCCTGAGTGGCCCTGTCCTCACAACTACGCAGAACACATGGTGGTGTGGGAGCCTTAGCAGGCCCTCTCCTAAGCAGTGGGACTCCCACAAAAGGTCATCTGATTTGAGCTTCATATGGAAGCCTCAGACAGACCCCTTGCTGGCCTCCCTGTCTGCAGGGACAGGGCCACAGCCACTGACCAGGAAAAGCAGAGTCAGGGCTTTGCAAGCCCCTCCGACACCTTGGCTCCTACCTGCTGTGGGGTGGGATCTCCACAGGGCTGTCCTGACCTGGGAGCCCCACTATGTCAGCCCCAGCTCCCCAGAGGAGCAGGCTGTGGGGGAAGAAAAGAGATTTCATTGTGAAGGACTGGCCATCCACGCAGGACTACAGGGCTAGACCCTGCCACACAGCACTAGGCCTTCCTGCTCCCACACCAGCTCCCCTATGGAGGTTTGGCTTCGCCTGGTCCTCGGTCGCAAGCCTTTTTATTTTACCATCATCGTTAATTTGCTCACAGTATGGAAGTAGAAATGTGAATCCAGGTACTGGAGAGGACAGTCCTGCCCTCTTGGAGGCGCTGTTGTCCCTTCTCACCTCCCCATGTAGGGCTGGTGCTGCAGACCTGCCCCCAGCCTGCCTGGTCCTTACAAGGACACTTACCTGGGTTGAGGGTCAGCCTGCACGATCTCCCCACCGCAAAGACCTTCACATGATTCTACCTGCCGAGACCCTTCTTCCAAAGATGGTCTGGTTCACAGGTCTCGAGTTTAGACAAGGACACATCCAGCCCACTGCTGTGACTTCCAAGCTCGTCAAGTCCCTTCACGTTTCTGTTTGGAAAAGTGAATTAGTTGCTTTGCTCATGGCTGTGACCAAACACCCAACAGAAGCAGCTTAAGAGAAGAAAGGTTTATTTTAGCTCCTGGTTTCAGAGCATTCAGCCATCGTGGCGGGGAGGCATGTGTTGGGGTCAGCTTTCTAGTTGCTGCGCAGAAAGAACCCAAGCAAAGGTGGCTTGTGGAGGAATGGGTTTATTTGGCTTATGGACTCAAGGGGAGACTCCATCCTGGCAGGGAAAACGATGGCATGAGCAGAGGGCTGGACATCACCTCTGCCACAGCACTGCAAACAGCGGCAGGAAGGTGTGCCAAACACTGGCAAGGGGAAGCTGGTTTATAACCCCCATAAGCCCGCCCCAACAACACAGCTCTAGTGAGGTTCTAATTCCCAAATTGCCATCAGCTGAGGATCGACTTATCAGAACACATTCGTTTGTGGGGGACACCTGGATCAAACCATGACAGCATGGTAAGTGGCCAAGCAGCCAAGGGAACATGTGATGGAGCTCCTAGATGGTGGCCCAACCAGCAAGCAGGGTGTTGGACCAGAACCAGGTATAAGCTTTCAAAGTGGCTATGGGCTCCTTCCACCAGCCAGGCTCCACCTCCCACAACAGCGCCTCCAGCTGGAGAACAAGTGTTCAAACCATTAACACCAAGGACAGCAGCGGAGTTTTCAGCACCTCTGGCACACACGCTGTGCTGACTGACACAGACATGAACTCTCCCTGTAGACTGTGTGCACAACTGTCCCTACCCCCTCCTCCCAGCTCCCCTGTATTCACCTGGCCAGGTGCTCCTGGGGACTTGAGTGCTCATGGCTGGACACTTAGTGAAGCCCCACCCCTGTCCAGCACCCCACCTGTGCAAGTGTGTCACATCCATGGGTGGATTACAGTCTGTTGCCGGCCACCAGTGCAAACTTCTGGGTTGGGGTGGCTGCCTCTCCTGTTGCCATGGTTTCCTTAGTCCCCTCCAAATGGGTCTGGCTTGCACTAGGGGCCAGCACACACACACACACACACACACACACACACACACACACACACACACACACACACATGAACCAACTCCCACACACAGCAGGGACTGCGTGAGGTGTGTCACTGCGGTCGGGCACTGAATGAAAAGCACTGTGGTTCATTCAGCTCTGGTTGAAAGCAACAAGTCTCCTTTAAGGAAGATTATACACAGAACCGTACAGAGTCCCAGGGAAACTGGGGCACCCAGGCTGAGAGACACTGGCTCTCCCAGGGGTCCATGTGAAGGCGACCCCTCTCTGAGGGTTGTAGTCCTTGCAGCAGGATATGGATGGCTCTTCCCCAAACTACCCACCATGATGCCCCTGCCCACCACGCCAAATCCTCTTGAGTGTATCATTTTGGGAAGGGCTGTCCTGTCACGTATTTGAACCAGACTACAGAGAGGTGGGTGGATCCCTGGACTGGGCAGGGTGCGAGAGGCAAGATTACAAGCTGCAGACATGCTGCTATCCCTGTGGTGGGGCAGAGGCAGGACAAACATCGCAGAGTCTTCTACAGGGGGAGAAGGGTGTGGATGGCTGGTGGGCTTGTGCCCTGACTGACACCTACTGAGGCTGTCGAGGGGAATGGGGCATGAACCCCCTACCTCAGGGCAGAGGGCCCAGGCATTCTCCCTGAGTCAGGCCTGGGTGGGTGAGGACTGCTCCTGAGGCTGATCTCAGCCCTCCCTCCAGCCTGGTCCCACGAGCCAGAAGCACAGATCACACAGCTGTGGGCTCAACAGCACAAAACGTCTGTGCAGAAAAATGCGTTGATTTGCAAAGTGAAGAGAAGCAGACAGGAGGTGTGAGGGGGTACGCCTGGCCCTCTGCCGAGGGCTGGAGAACGTGAGCCCCAAGGGTCCGTGACTGGCCCGCCTTCTTCCCAGCTGTTTGGCTGCAAAACAAGAGGAAATCAGAGAGAGAGTGACGGTCATGATTGCTTCCGGTCAAACCATCATCTACACAGCTTTCCATCAGCAGGAGAATTCCACACGCAAAAAGGGAATGTGAACCCCCCTGGAAAGGGACCATCAGCAGCACATCGAGGATCCTGTGACCTTTATGGAGGACCCCCAGCACTGCTCCATGAACCCTTCCCTCCTTTGTGGGTCTCCTCACAGCCTGGATTCCCTCTAGTCATGGGTCCTCTCATCAGCTCAAGCCAGTCCTCACCTGCCCAGACGACGCTGGGGTTAGGCCACTCTTTGAAGCGTGACAGGACTCCTAAGAGGCCTCACTGTCGATCTTGACTTCTGGTTTCCTCTACCCATGCCTTACAAAGTTCTCCAGCCATCTGGCCTGGTCCTGTCCACAGGGAGATGATGTATACAGGCATTATGCTGGTCATCGTATGACCCACCCAAAGCAGTGTCCCTAAGCTCAACAGCCCACCACAGAACCTGAACACAGCAGTTCAGTGCACAGCCTGCTCACCTCCACACTGTAGAATACAGCCATCAGGCAGGTGCACGTGGAAGGCATTCACTACAGCACTGATGGTATGGGTCCTCTCCTGGGCATACACCAGACATGAAGACAGAAACTGGTACACAAGTGTTAGTGGAAGCAGTCCTCACAACAGCCAAGTGGTGAAAGCTAGCCTCATGTCGAGAGCAGATGGCTGGAGAAGTGTAATGTGGCCCCCACACATGATGGAAGAAAGAGGACAATCTGACCTTTCCTGGGGGAGCCTGCCAGGGGAACTTGCCACACACAGAGGGAGAGACAAAGGCCAATTTCACTCATATGAAGTGTCTTAAATAAGTAGAAAGCAAAGGACAGAAACTAGAATTGGTCACCAGGGGTAGGAGGGTGGGAGTTACTGCACAAGGGATTCAGTTTTTGCTGTGAGCATAGAGATCATGTGATACTGGGAATTCACCATACTCTTAAAATGGCTAATGTGGTGAAGTGTGTATTGGGTGTACTATACCATGACCAAAATTAACCGAATGATTGTTCTTATCGGCTATACTAAGTAGGTGGCATAAATGGCAAATGCCTATTTCCCTGGTCTGGTGAGGGCTCACCTGCTGGCATGTAGAGCTGTCCTCTGCATCCTTCCAGGGGTGGGGAAGGGATCTTGGGCTGTTTCTTTTTTTAATTAATTAATTTATTTGCAGAGAGAGAGAGAACAGAGACAGAGAGAATGGGCTGGCCAAGGGCTCCAGCCACTGCAAACTCCAGATGCATACACCACTTTGTGCATCTGGTTTTACATGGGCACTGGGGAATTGAACCCCAGTTGGTAGGCTTTGCAGGCAAGTGCCTTAACTGCTGAACCATCTCTCCAGACCTTGGGCTGCTTCTTAAAGCACTCATCTCATCACAGAGAACCCTCCCTGCCCGTCATCTTGCACACTCATGATTTCAAGGTGTGGATTTGGGGAAGACACAAATCTACAGTCCCTAGCAAGCCTGAACCATTCCTAAATTGGGGATTTGTTAGTTGAGCTCTGGGGTCTTTTCTCTGGGAGTCACTGCACTGTTGCCACAAGGGGCCAGAGGGTGACTCCATAGGGCTTGTGTCAGACCCTGTCAGGAGGGAAGCCTGTCCCAGGGAAATGGGGGAGAGAGCAGGGGATGGTACGGAGACTGAATCCATTCCCCTAATGGCCACTCTCCTGTCCTCTGCACTCCTTGCTTTAAAGGAAGAGCTAGGTGGGTCCCCTGCAGGGCCCTGCTATTGCAAGACAGACACCACCCACCAAGAACAGGGTGCTCTTCCCAGGTGCAGCCTCAGCCCAGGCAGGCGCTCAGGAATGATCCCCTCTACTCCATGACCTGGGCCAGGCTGTCAGGTGTAGACTCTCACCACCGCATTGATGGGAGTAGAAAGACAGAATCCAGACACAGGCACTTTTCAGCCTCCTTCCCGAGGTTGCCCATGGGGTCCGGCAGGCTATGGATCCCGGTCTCTCTGGAGGCTGAGTGAGTAGGGTCCTCTCAGGTCTGAAGCTTCCAGCTACCTCTCCCCCCCCCCCATGGAGGACATATCCTCCAGCTCACAGGGCCCTTTTCTTGCTGCCTATCTTGTAGCCCAGCCCCTGAGTGAGCTGAGTCCTTCTCTGGGTCTCTCTCTAGCTGTGAGCTTGTCCACTGATCCCACCTGTGTCTGCAGTGAGCCTGACTGACACACGGAAAGCTGCAGGTTCCCCAGGAAACCTGCCAACCAGGAAGGCCAGGGCACACACTCTGGGTTACCTCAAAGAAGATGGCCATTCCAGCCTTAGTCCCTCGCTCCCTTCCACATCCACTCAGCCCATCGAGGATGATCCAACCACTCCTCCCTGCCCCAGGGAGTGTGAATGTCTGTGCCCCCTGGCAGACCAGGAAGCTGAAGGTGGTCTCTGCAATGCCCAGGGCTTGGGCAGAGCTGAGACATGGGGTGTTCTTCCCTAGTGGACAGCTTCCTTGGGCTGGAGTCCCCACATATGAGAAGATAGGAAACAGCTGCAAACAGATTGGAAAAACCTGCACCAAGACAGGCCCTGACACCTCAACATTGCTTCAGTGGGACCCGGTTTCTTAGCAGTCATGCCTCTGTGCCTGAGCTTTGCAGGTTTGTTCAGGAATTCACACTAATGACAACATCTGCTCCCTCTTCTGCCCTGTGTCAGGGCTTGAACATGGATGCCTGGAGAGCATATGGGGACAGCACTGTAACGGCAGCACAGACTTGGAACTCCAGCTCTCTTTGCAGATCAAGGAGAAGGGCATTTGGCCATCACAGCCCACGCCTGTCTGTTGATCTCTGGGCCTGCTGCATTCATTCCCCAAGGGAACACAGCAAAGCCCAAAGCTTCCTTCTCCAGGGAGCCAGCAGCTCTGTGTGGAGAGGTGCCTGGCGGATCCTCAGTGCTGCTCGGCTCCTCACCATCCTTCCAGGCCCAGGCCCCGTGGAAAGCGCTGCCTACGCCTGGGAAGACCACGCCACATGCTTTTACCAGTTTCCAGTCTCACAGTTGTTTGCTGTTACTGCAAAAGCAACCTCAGAAACCTCAGAGGACACTACTGCAAAGAAAAGACCCACACACACACACCACACACGCACACACACATACACACACATGCCACAATGCCACCGTAGACAGGTGGGATGCTTATGCATACTCGGACTTCCAGACATGTACCATCATGTACACACATGGTACACACATGTGCACATGGAAACAAAAACTCATACACAACTATGTGCACACATGCATGGATCTGCACACTCAGGAATGCATATTTACAGTTATACATACACACATGTGCACATAAGCAGACCTGCCAGTGCAGCTCTACACATACACGGATTTCCACACGTGCAGATATGCATATAGACACACACATGCAAATATACCAACACAGATGTGCACACACTTGTATTTGTACATGCAGTTATTTACACAGATGCACACACACGGTTGTGCACACAGAGATGTGTATGTATCCAGACATGCATATGCACACCCAGAAACATGCACACACACCCACACATATGCTCACACATAGACATGCAAACACATACGTATGTCCAAAAGTGCACACAGACATTTGCACACACAGGCTTGCATACATAGCACACAAGTGCTTTTATGCACATGTATACATACAGGGAAACGCATGCATGCATACACATGTATGAACAGAGACAGTCCAACCAGGCCCAGGAAGAGAAGCAGACACACACAGGAAACTTGGCTTGGGGATTCCTGGTCTGTTTTGGTACTGTGACAAAATACCTAGGCAGAGCTCTGTTGCAGTCAGCTTTCTAGTTGCTGCGCAGAAAGAACCCAAACAAAAGTAGCTTGTAGAGGAATGGGTTTATTTGGCTTACGGACTCGGGGGAGACTCCATCCTGGCAGGGAAAACGATGGCATGAGCAGAGGGCTGGACATCACCTCCGCCACAGCACTGCAAACAGCGGCAGGAAGGTGTGCCAAACACTGGCAAGGGCAAGCTGGCTTATAACCCCATAAACCCGCCCCCAACAACACAGCTTCATCGAGGTCGTAAAACCCAAACTGCCATCAGCTGAGGATCGATCTATCAGAACACATTCATTTGTTGGTGGGGGACACCTGGATCAAACCATGACAGCTCTGTATTCGTAAACAGATGTGCTGGAAGTTCCAAAAAGCGTGCCCCCGGGTGAGATCCCGCCCCTCAGTCACATCACAGCATGGCAGAGAAGCGGAAAGGGAAGCCACGGCATGCCGAAGAGGCCAAATGTAGCTCCATGTGACATAATATTGTCACGAAGGACTGCCAGACTTGGGAGAGCGTGATACCCAGTGCCTGCTGAAGGTCACAAGTCCCAGCCGGCTGGGGGCTCACACACACTGCAGTGTCGTCCAGAGATGGATTGCTCCAGGGAGGCCAACTGCAGTTTTAAGGACGACACTAAATCATAGCCCATTACTTCTCACCTTGCTGAATTGATGAACAGGGTGTAACATGTCTTGCCTTTGAAATAGGCAATTAGAAATACGGAAAGGAGATCACGGCTGGATTTCCCGTGAGCTGCGTGTGTCTCCCTCCTCCCTTAGAAGAATCCAATATTCTAATTAAAGGTAAGTGCGAAGTGGAGCCTGAGGGCAGAGGAGATGGCTCCGCAGGTAAAGTGTTTGCTACCCAAGCGTGAGAACCTGAGTTCAGATCGCCAGCACCCAGTTGGAAGCCAGGTGTGGTGGCACGAGCCTGTCATCCTGACACTGAGGAGACAGGAGGATCCCCAGGGCTTACTTGCTAGGTGTGCTAGTTAAATCGGTGAGCCCTGGGTTCTGTGACTAACCCTGTCTCCAACAGTAAGGCGGAGAGCCATGGAATAAGACACCCGTTGTCAACCTCTGGCCTCACATGCATTTTCTCACACACACACACACACACACACACACACACACACACACAGACACACGCACGCACATTAAAACTGAACAAAGCAACATTCCAGGAGCTCCATGTGATGTCTAAGTCTAAGCCTCCCTGAGGTCCCCTTTCCAGCCTTTGCATCGAGAAGGGCAGACAGAGCTTCTTCCCATCCTCCCGGCCCAGATGCGTGTGGGGAAGCTTGATTTATTTGCAGAGTGTCATCCACAGCCAGGAGTGTTTAAAAATCACTCATTCCACCTAATTAGGCCTCTCCGAGGCTCTGGAAGTTAATACCTCGAGTATGGAGGCACTAATGAGCATCACCATCTTACACATCACGCTCACGTGCCTCGGCAAGGACTCGTCCGATCTGGGCCCCCGTGGGCTAAGGAGAGACTGTAGTGGGAGCCACATTCCTGCTTCTCTTCACTGGGGGCCATACCCCAGTTTTACAGGTGCATGAAGCATTCAAATGCTTCAATTTCGCTTGCTAGATTTGAGGCGAAAAAGGCAAAAATATGTAACCAGGCGTGATTGAACAGAACTGACATGCCATTTATTCAACTTTTCTTCAGAAGCCCACTCTTGCAGCGCCGACCTCATTAAGAAACCTCTGCTCAGGATGAGGTCTGGGTCCCGTATATATTAATAAAATCATCGATTTGCACGGAGCCGCCTCGTCCCCGGCATCAGGACCGAGAACGCTGTGTGTAAACATCACCCGGGCCAATTTCCAGCATTCCTCTGCTAATATCAGATTTTGAGAGCACATCTTTTATTGGCAAGAACAGATTGCTGGAAGAAGTGATTGCCCCCGGCATCCTGTGTTCCTGCATCTAGCATGTATCCTCATGGAACATTGACAGGAAACACTTTTCCAAATCCCTCCACATTCTATAGAAGGTGGGTGCTTAGTGCGTATTTAGGAAGATAGGTGGCTGGATTCGTTTTTTTGTAACCAGATGTGTGCACACATGTGTACATGAATAGAAATAAGTGTGGTGTAGGCATTGTGTGTATTATTTTTTTAAATATTTATTTTCTTTATATTCTATTTATTCATTTTCAAGGAGAGAGAGAGAGAGAGAGAGAGAGAGAGAGAGAGAGAGAGAGAGAGAGCACCAGGGCCACCACCACCTTGTGGGTCTGGCCTATGTGGGACCTGGGGAATTGAACCTAGGGCCTTAGGCACTGGAGGCAAGTGCCTAAACCGCTGAGCCATTTCTCCAGCCCCATTGTGTGTATTATATACTGTGTATAGGCACATCTGTGTGTACAATGTACATGTATGTGGAGGTCAAATGTTGACATTGGGCATTTTTCTCAGTCACTCTTCAGATTGCCTTTCAAGACAAGGTCTCACACTGAACCTGGAGCTCTGTGATGCAGCTAGACTCACTCACTAGCCAGAACTCTCTGGAGCCCCTTCTGCCTGTCTCCCCATCCTGGGATCACAGGTACATGCCACCATGCCCGGCTTTTGAAAACAGTCCATTGATAATGTTCCTGCATGTATATGATGCATGTCTGTGGTTCTCGCCTCCACAGGCGCCTTGGGCCTTCGGTGGAGGGAAAACGCAGCAAGATGGGCGAGCTGTCTGCGGTCCGCTGTCCACTGTCTCAGGGCTGGGGCCCACAGAGCTGGGGGAAAAGACGCAGGGGGATCCGGTGGGACACAGAGGCAAGCAGATGCGTATTGTTAATCCACGTGGTTCTTTATTCTATTGGGGGACCTACACTATCTAGGGAAAAAGGGGGTCTGGGGCATGGGAAAATGGGAAGGGACAAGGTGATTGGTTGATGGGGGTGGGGAGTTGGCAGCCTGCACAGGGACAGGTGGGTGGGACAGGTGGGTGGAGACAACCTGAGAACACCTCATTGGGGGTCCTGAGTGGCGGGAAATACGTGATGCTAGCGTCTGTCCATCCGTGGGGATGGGTACAAGGAAGTTTTGCTCAATGCCAGTCCTGCTGAGATGGGGGATGCTGTTTTTGGTGGCCAGCCCATGGGGGTGGGAGCTAGGGTAGGTGGAGCTGGGAAATGCCTACCGAGTTACCGGGGGTTCACGTACACACCGTTGTTAACCCTTAGCTCTCCGTGCCCTCAGTAGCAGAGCCAATAATGTCCAACACATGTTGACCCTAACCCTCCAGGTACCTTCTCCTGCCCTTTCTCCCCATCCAAGTTCCACTGAACTCCCTCTTTCCAACCAACTCTTCTGCTCCCAACCGTCCATGGTGAATGTTGATGGGCAGATATTGTGCAGATCTCGTGCAGGTCGCGGTAGTCACTGTATGTCTGAAAGACAGAATTCCACAGCACTCCTCCCCACCCTCCAGCGCTCGCCTTCTTCCCATTCCCCACAGCAATGAGCCTTCATTCAGTGCTGAGCACACCCAGTTTTTATGTGGACACTGGGGATTTGAACTCAGGTCCTCATGTTTGGGTAGCAAGTACCCACTGAGCTATCTCCCCAGCCCCTGGATTAGTTGTCTAAATGGAAACCCACATGAACTTGAGATGAAGTTACTTTGAGGTTCTGGGGTAACACAGATCCCACTGAAGGACCAGAAAGGACCGGGCGAGAGCTGCCAGTGAGTACTCCATGCGGACCCCTCCAAGAGCTCGCTAGACTGGGAGTTAATAAGAACGACTCTGGGAATTAAAGTGAGGAAATTAAGGACATTCGGGGGAGAAACCAATTGTTCTCTGGAATTATTGATTGAAGAAGTCAAGTAATATTAGCATCAAGCACTGAGTAGAGCCTCAACAAGGAAATGGAAGAACGGTGAGCTTTAAACGCAGTGGCTCTGACAGGCAAGGAGCAGAGCACAGCCAACAGTTGCCCCGCGCTGGATGCGTGTCCCCAGTGCGCGTGGAGAACAGCCGAGCAGACGGGCAGGCGGGGAGACTCGTGGGAGCAGAGCGGGGCATCCAGTCACACCAGGCTGTGGGTGACAACACTGGCATCACCAGATCATCCCACACTGGGTGGCATTTGGGCAAACACAAGTCTCACTGTCCAGAGCAGGCACTAGGAGGTCGGTCAAGGAGGGCTGGGGGCATCTGTGGACACAAGATCACAGGAACCATGGCTTAGGTGCTGCAGGTGGACGGCGAAGGGTCCTGTTTCATTTACCCCTGGCCATTGTTTTTTCTTTTTTTTAAATTTTTTTATTGTCCATAATGAGTTACAATATTTAGTGGGCAAACAATGAGTTGTTATCCCCAATTCCCCGCTGCCCTCCCCTCCTCCCTCCACTGGATAACCTCCTCCATGGGTCATCTGGATCAGTCCTTGTGACAGGGGACCATGGAAGCCTAGTATTCAGCCAGGTTCTCCTGGCCATGCCTCTGGATAATCTCCCCTAATGACTGGGTTATCTCAACAACAGAGCAGACTTAAAATTCAGCCACCACGACTCAGGGAACTGAGCGGAAGAGGGGATGTTGAAAGAATGTAAGAGCCGTGGTGGGGGAGAATATCCAGAGACCCTCCCCATCAGCAACAACACCCAAAGCTGCAGGGGAACTGGTTACCTCTTGTACAATTCATAACCCCTACTTCATGACTGATCCAGTACGCCCAAGGAGGAGGATCCCCAATGGACTGGGGACAGGGAGGAGGGAAATGGGGGTACCATCATAAGATTTGCTCATACAATGTGTCTAATTATGGATAATAAAGATATCAATTAAGGAAAAAAAACTTGAGAGAGATTCCAGGCTGGGGAGGTGGCTCTGTTGGTAAATTGCTTGCCTCCCAAAAATGATTACCTGAGTTTGGTTCCCAGTACCCACGTAAAAATGTCAGGTATGGTGGCACATGCCTGCAATTCCAGTGCTGGGAAGAAAGAGAGGGAAGGATTGCCCGGCCTCATTGGCCAGCCAATCTAGGCTGATTGGTGACCTCAGGTCAACGAACGACCCTGTCTCTAAAAGGCTGCCCTCTGACCTCCTCACTCATGCACACAGGCGTGCTCGCACACAAACATGCACACACATTATAAAATTATATTATTATATTATAATATATAGTAATATATAATTATATTGTTATACTCATACATACGTACCATAAAATCCCTGGAATACTCCATATAAACATAATCAAAGGATTCTGGCTTTTTGTGGAAGTAAATCCCTGTGACCACCTTCCCACGTGACAGGACTTTGCAATAGATGCCAGGAAGGGAAGGGAGGGGCAGGGCAGGTCCTCTCCTTGTCTGGCCACTTTACCAACAGAGCCAACTTCCCCAGCTTGGAATCTCTTGAATTTTAAATATAAGCCAGTTCTTAGGAAATAAAATGGCAGGGCTGGAGAGATGGCTCAGTGGTTAAGGCACTTACCTCCAGTGCCTAAGGCCCTGGGTTCAATTCCCCAGTACCCACATAAGCCAGACCCACAAGGTGTGGCCCTGGTGCTCTCTCCCCCCCACCTCCTCTGCTAGAAAATAAATAAAATATATTTTTAAAAAATGGCAAAGGCTAAATGAAACAGGACTCCTTGCTGCCCACCGGTGCCTTTGTTTTCTTTCTGGAGGCACCTGGCCTGGCCCTGGGACACTTGACCGTGAGAGCCTCTGTACCAAAGAGCCCTGAGTGGGACTCAGAACCTCTCTCCTAAAAGGCCAGTAGACTCCTTAGCGTTGAAGGGCCGAAACAGCAAGCTGACTCTGCTCTGAGGGGTTTATATGCAGCCGAGGCCTTCTTTACGTATCATTGTGAAGATGGTAGAGCGATTACAAGAGCCGCGGTGCTCCCCGCTGCACAGGGAGAAAATCAATTTCTCCTTCTTCAGCAACACTTACAATGCACCTGGAATTTCACGGGAGCCAAGTAAACAAAATTGTCACCTAATGTGAAGGGGGGGAGGTGTTAAAAAAGTCGTTATCATCTTACTTTCAGCTCTCCTATTATTATCCAAGTCTGACTGAGGTCTTCAAGGGATGAGTTATTAAGGGGCCGCTTTAGGATGAAACCATGCTTCAGAGTGTATAATAGAAACATTTTAACATTTAAATCAGAAAAAAAAAACGATCGAAGCCATGCAGTTGAGAAGCTGTGATTTTTTTTTTTTTTGTCATTCATTGTGTACAGAACAGTCCACTGGAGCCTGTGTGAGATTTCTACCCCATCCCAGAGCTGGTGACACTACTGAGGGGTGAGCCAGTGACCATACACCTGCCAAGGTCATGGTCCCCAAGGTACTGCCCTGAGGATGCTGGGAGGATAGAACCAAGGCCCTTAGATTCAAAGACATTTGAGGGGTGTTTCCAGGTTCTTAGATCCCAAGGCAGCCAGTCCAGAGCCCTGGGTCTGGGACAAGGAGACTCCCACCCAGGTAGTCACCTGAATGTCAACCAAGGAAACCAGCTTCTGAAACCACCCACTAGATAATGATTGAGGGGTATTGATGTGTAATTGATATGACGTGCCTTAGTGATGAGCTGTCAGTTAATGTGAGCCCCCAAGGGTGCCTAGCACACCGCAGGTGGCGAATGCCTGGTGTTCCCTCGCTGAGAGGCCACTGTATAAACTCGACAATTGAGTGGGTAAGGAGTTCAGATCAGGTTATTCGTGGGTGCTGACTGGGGAAGCCATTTCATTCCTGAGCCTTGTTTATGAAATTGGAATGATAATGCCTGCTTTGTGAGAAGTCTACGGGGTGACAAGCTTCTCCATCCTCATTGGCACAAGTGGTCTGTTTTCTCAGGATCCATCTCAGAAGCTGACCGGATGTGGGGTTGACACGGGTTACAGAAAGACATCAATGGACTTAGGATAGGAGGAGGGTGGGAATCACTGCCCACCTCGGGCACGTCCCCCGGGTTAACAGGTTTCACATGCCTGCTTTGCTGTGCCTCCAAGAGGGACCCAGCATGTCCTGGGTATGGCAGCCCGAGAAGAAGTGACCAGGAGAATGAGCCTTCTGTACGTGCTGTTTGCTTCTGGTGGGCAACGCGGCTCATGCCATCTTGTAGAGTTTTATTTTCTCAACCTAAGCTTGACTTAAGTGTAAATTCCACTCTGGGGAGGTGACATGATTTTCCTGGGTCCATAAAGCCATGTGGAGATGTCTCCCGGACTCGGAGCTGCTTCCAGGGCACTGTGAAAGCATTTATTTACTAAGACCCAAAGTGCCCACACTGTTAAGTCACCACATCTATTTCATGATCACACATGAACTCATGAGTCACTCAGGTCGGCCCTAGAGTGGTGGCTGGAGGCCACGTTAGAGCTGGTGCAGGCCATTCTGAGAACAGCAGATGCATCCCACAGCCAGAGTGCAGGGAGAGCCTGGGGATGCCTGGGCCCTGGAGGGAGTCTCGGGAAGGTTCTCGGCTTGCAGTAATCTTTACTGAGCTGAGTCCTCTCACCTTGTCAGGGCACAGTGAGAAGCAGAGAAGAGCTCTGTGGGAATCAAGGTGTGCATCTCTGTGAGTGAGACACGCACCTCTTCCGATGGCCTGTGGTACATACTAAGCGTACTCAACAAACTCCCAAGAGTCTTCATTGCAGAGGCAGCACTGCTGGGCCCAGCCAGGAGCCCACCCAGCAGGCTTCACGCTGGCAAAGTGCACCCGGCCGCATCCATAGACATATCCATAGACGCTGTTTGCAGGACGAAGCCTGGCTGAGGCTCTGCAGCCCGTGACCTCATTTCCCAAGCATGATCGCTAAGTGCTCCCAGCCTCTCTGGAAGTCGCTTGAATTGGAAATTGAGCCCTACATGTTGCATCAACAAAAATTCCTGCAATGAGGGATCGCTTCCTATACATACATGGGGGAATAACCTTTCACTTGGACTCTGGAATGTTCTCCTGGTCAGCCTCCCAGGTGACCGGTGCTCCAAGTCAAATACTCCCCGGCCTGTCTCCAAGCTCCCTCGTGTCCACCCTCCCCCCATCATCTTCACAAAGACACACCATCTGCTCACAGATGCTCCGAAGGGGATATGCGGGTGCCGTGTGGGATGATGATCATATGTTAACCACTTCTGCGAGCTAAGAAATATTTTGAAAGCTGCCAGGCCACCTTCTTCATCCTGCATGAAAAATTCATTGGGGCTGCGATTTGTCAAGGGACTGCAAACATTTCCTCTCATTTGTCTTAATCCTAGCTTGAATTTCAACACCCAGCTTAGAAATCCACAGCCCCTGTACTCCGGGCTCCCTCCCCTTCCCTCCTCTCACACCAGAATTGTCCATCACTCACTTTCTAAGAATAGGAAGCCCGTCACTATCTTCCGGTCTGTCAGTCTATACAAGTAAACTGAGTTCTTTGTGGAAGGGGCGTTGCTTTTGGCTGGCGAGGCTGGATTTGAGCGGTAAACTCAAATGGACAGACACAGTGCAGGGTTGGGATGTGATTCGGTAGTGGAGTCTTTGCTTAGTGTGTGCAAGGTCCTGGGTTCAAAATGAAAATAAATTGCAAAAATAAAAAATAAAACTGTTGGGCTGGAGAGATGGCTCAGTGGTTAAGGCACTTGCTTCCAGTGCCTAAGGCCCCAGGTTCAATTCCCCAGGACCCACATAAGCCAGACCCACAAGGTGGTGGCCCTGGTGCTCTTGCTCTTTCTTTCTTTCTCTCTCTCTCTCTCTCTCTCTCTCTCTCTCTCTCTGAAGTATTTAAAAAAAATTAAAAAATGCAAAAGGTGTTGTAAGCTCAAATGGAGACAGTATAGGGTTGGGAGAGTGTGAAACAATGGGTTTGATCCCTGAAATTATAAAGATTAAGAACTAATTGATGACCATAATGATCCTGTCCACTGCCCAGGAGGTCTGTCTTGTCTGGGGGACACATCTGGCATATCAAGTGACACAGTGTGCCTTCTAACCATGTCTGTGTGTGTCCACGTGTCCCTCCAAGATATCTGAATACTTGTGTTGCGTCGTGGCTGTGTAGCAGGGAGTGAGGCATTGAATAACTGTTTGCTTGGCATCGACAGCCAGACTGAAAAATCTGTTTGTGAGGGTTATTTTCAATTATTCAGGGTTTAAAAAGATCTTTTTATACTTTTTTTTCTCCAGGTTGGTCAAGACCACCACCACCTTGAGCCAGAGAAGCTGAGATCACACACAGGAGACGCTAGGGAGACCCGGCCTGTGAACATTCCCTGTGGAGAGAGAAAGAGGCTCTCATGCCCTCTCCCTTGCTGAGAATGCACAAGCCATAACCAGGGCTAAGAGGAGGCTTTTGGGGGGCAGCTGCCTGCAGGTGGCTATACTCCGTGAGTGACCCCTCATCGTTGCTCCTGCAATCCTGGTAAAGCCACGGGGTCTCAAGCTGGACTTGGATGGTCAGGGGCGAAAGCTTTTGGGGGCCTTTGGAGGCACACCCTGGCTTAATCTCAGGACGGCACCTGACAGTTTGCCACGAGGGGCTTAGCTTAATGAGTTTCAGGAGGTGATCTAGATTGGCTATTATGCACAGGTTCTTACCATTAGCCCTCTGATTGGCCAGGAAGCTCTATATATACTGCCTCGTTCCCCGTAATAAAAAGCACACGTTCATCAACCCACAAGCGGTGTGTGTGTGTATCTGTATGATCACTGCCCCCGCGGGCGACGGGCAGTGATATTGGATAGTATCTCTCTGGAGTCTTTGTGCTCTATTCAGAGCTAATGGGGGTTTCTGAGTGTCACCCCAGGAAAACACTCATATCAGGTCATTGCTTATTTACACTTTGTGCTTCAACTAGCTAGAAAGTTCTGTCAGGATGTCTGGTAGACAGCAATGGGGCATTCAGAGGCACTGAGGAGGGTCTCAGCACACTTTTTCCCAAGTATCTCAGTGCTTCCTTGTCCACAGGACCCTCAGTCCACGCCTCGGATGGTCACATCGAACAGAAGCAACACCCTCCCTTCCATCCATCCACCCTTCACAGTGCCTTGCTTTGCCACTGAATGAAGCCCCCAGACAGGTCCAGTCAGGCCCTCCTGGTACAGGATCAGAGCACATTAGTGTCACCCCAAGGCCTCCATGTCATCAGAAGCCTTCAAGGATGGTAGGGACTCAGCAGCCCCCTCCTCTGTACCATCAGGAGAGGCAAGCTGGTAGGAACCCCCTTCCCCCAACCCTAGCTCAGCTCCCCTGCCTTTCAGGCAAGTACAATAGTAATTACTTAATTTAACACCCTTTCTGTCCTAATTGAATTCCACTTTCTAAATCCTGAATAAACACATTACAGTGCCACTTGGGTCAGATGGCCAGAGACTGCAATCTTTTAATGCCCCCTGTGGACTGAGCACCTATTGTATCTGAAAATAATGACTCCGACCCCTGTCATACACGAAGGGAAAACGGTTACTTAAATATGCCAGGCCTCTATGGAACAGATAAGCCTTTTAATTTGCATTAATGAAAATCAAAAGGCAAGGGACAGGTGTTGCTGGTCTCCTTCCAGAGGCATCAAAACCAAAGTAGAGGTTAAGATGGGAAGAACCTTCCAGAACTCTGCCTGCTCAAGCTTGGAAGGACTTCATGATTGCTATCTGCCCACAACTATATTGGGCACAAGGTGCTTAAAACACCCACATGGGGCGGGAAGGTGACTCAGTGGATAAAATCCTTTGCCAAATAAGGATGAAAAATGGCATTTAGATGACATGCAAAAGCTTGGGTGTTGTAGCAGGTGTCTTTAGTCTTGTGATATTGTAGCAGGTGTCTGTAGTCCCAGTTCTATAGAAAGGTTCCAGGTGCAGGCAGGAGAATCCTGAAGACTCACAGGCCAGCTAGCCAGACTTACATAGCAGTGACCACCCAGAGACCCTGCCTCAAACAAGAGGGGATGTTAGGACTGACACCCTTATTTGTCCTCTGACCTCTGATGTGTGCCGTGGCATGTATGTATCTGTACACGCACACGCAAACACACATGCTTTTTACAAATACCAGACCACATGACCACAGCCCTGCCTGGTTCTCTGCTCTTGGTGGTTTCCCTGTGCTCTTACTATTAAGTCCAAATGACCGAGGTGGGTCTTACGGCCCCAGCTTTCTCTCTGGCTTGACCCTCTACACTCAGCCCTTTGATTACTCGTCCTTTGTGTTCACTCTTTCCTGGCACCTCAGGACCTTTGCACACGTTGTACTCTGCATGTGATCCTCACATGCACACATACCTCCATTAATAACAGTATAACCAAACACTAATTAATGGTTTTCTGTCTTGCTGGGAAGTCAAGGCGGAGCCTTGTCTATATTGTCCATCCATGTGACCTGAGAGCACTTTATCTTTCTAATTGGGGCTTGGCATGGTGGTTCACACGTATCATTCCAGCACTCTTGAGGCTGAGGTAGGAGGATTGCTAGGAGTACAAGGCCAGACTGGGCTAGAGAGATACTCTGCTTCAAACAATAAAAAAAGAAGTTTCTGCTTGGCTGAATGAACAATCAATCAATGGATCGATTAGTATCTCCTTTCTTTGAAAACTCTGATGAGCCTGAAATAAGACATTTCATTAAACTTCTTGGTTAATCTTGTAGTTCAATTCCTCTAAACTCAGAGTCTCAGAACTGCTTCATGTTCCTCAATTTCCCAACTTTCTTTCTTCTCATCCCTTTATATCATGATTGGCAATTTTCAAGTTGGTCATCACCCATCACAACTCACTTGAGGGGACCCTGGACTTTTCTCCGCTACTAGGACTCATGGAGACCGACTAGCTGCTCCAGATCTGGTGCAGAAAGGCCCCCTCTCAGGGCCTGTGACACCAGGATGGAAGTCCCAGTGAGGCGGCCTTCTCTCTCATCTCCTGCTCCCGCCACATGTCCTCAATGAGCCCTTGTACTTGAAAAATTTGGCCAGGAGAGTCACTCCACCTACCAATGTACATCTGGGAGACATCCTGTCAGCTCCAAAGTAGAAAAGCAGACTCCTCTCTGAGGTGAGGCTGGCAGCTCGGGTGTGTCACCGGAGAGACTTGGGGAAGAGAAGAGCTACCCGTGTGCTAGTTCAACAACCAGCTCTCAGTGGAAGATGGCAGGAAGCCCTGAGCTACGACATCTGCTGCTCTGACATAAAGACCCCCCCCCCAATCCCCCCCAGGAGGCCAATGAAGAAGCAACTGTGGAACTAACTGGGGTGGGAACTGAAGAGGGTCCCCCATGGACTGCAGGAGCCACTTGGATGCCGCCTGTCCTGCAGATGCCCCCATCATCCTGCAGGCTTTCAGAAGAGGAGGAGGAGGGGCAAGTCTGCTCTGTGGCCTGAATGCACCCATCTCAGTACCGAGTCTCTCTGCCATTTATCCCACCATCAACCCGACCTGCTTGTCTGACAGTTCTGCTGTGCAGTTGTGCACAGGAGAGCAGAGCCAACCTGTCCCACTGAGCGGAGGCCAGGCAGACCCCACATGGCCTGCTCATCCCTGTGTCCAGGTTTTCTTATGAGGTAGGTGATGGCTCTGGCCTCCAGCACTCTGAGCCTGGGAAGAGTCTGATTAAGTCGCATTTCTGGGTATGGATGGATTGCTGAATTCCCAGAGGTCGTTTTGCAAGTCTCTGGAAAGATTTATGTAAGTACTAACACAGTGAGTTTTAAAGTCTGAACTTCTGATTTCGGGACTTCACAGAGAAAATGTCTGCGGAGGTTGAGTCTTCATTCCACATGGAAGCGGCCCCCCAGACCCCGGGAGGAAGGAAGCTCCCTGAGACAAGAAAGAGTGCAGAAGAAAGAAGGGTTCAAGCATGTGAGGAGCCCGGCTGCCTTCAAGGAGATATTTGCCATGAAGGAAAAGGAACCAAGAAAACCCATGAGGAGAAAGCTGGCTAGGCTGGGGGGGGGGGATCCTTATTCACTGTTAGTGGGTCTGCAAATTGGTGCAGCCATGATGGAAATCACTGTGGAGGTTTCTCAAAAAGCTAAAAATAAAACTACCAGATGACCCAGCTATATCACTCCCAGACACATCCCTCAGGATGCCACACTGCACCACAGAGACATGCATCCAGGCTTATGGCTGCTCTATGCACGAGAGCTAGGAAATGGAATCAGCCTAGGTGTCCACCATCTGATGGATGGGTAATGAAGATGTGGAACGTAAACACAGTGGACTGTATTCAGCTGTAAAGGAAAAGAAGATTATGAAATGCTCGGGGAAGTGGATGGATCCGGAAACTGAAATGAGGTAACTCGGGCTAAGAAAGTCAAAGAGTACATGCTCTCTCACACACCCAGATCCCAGCTTTGAGGTTTTAGATATGGATGTGAGTTGGAATCAGAGTCACTAGAGGCCAGGAAGGTAGAAGCAAAAGCATAAAGGCAGGAAAGAAGGGAAGAAGGGAAGGAAGGAAAGAAGGTGGGCAGACAGGAAGAAAGGAAGAACCAGAGCTGAAAGAGGTTGTTACCCTCACCCACCTCTCACACTTCCACGCTCACCCCCTCCATGGCCCCATCCCTCCTGACATCAAGGGGACCTGTCTCTGGTGTTCCATGGGAGGGATGCTGGGGAATAGGCATCCAAGGACAGGACCTCAGCACAGTCTGATGATGTCATCCTTAAGGGCAGAGGCAGACCCACCTCTGCTGGGGCTTTTTTTTTTTTTTTTTGACCAGCAAAAGGAAACACGTTTGGTCAAAAGAAGGAAGAAGAGTGTCCTGGGTTTAAAATCCCCCAGGAAGCCACACTGTTTTTTTAAATATTTATTTGCAAGGAGAGTGAGAGAAAGAGAGGGGGGGGAGAGAAAATGGTCACACCAGGACCTGCTGCTCACTGCAAACTAACTCCAGATGTTAGTTTGTTTATCTGGTTGGCCCTGGGAAATCTAACATGAGCCAACAGGCTTTGCAAGCAAGCAAGCGCCTTTAACCACTGAGCCATCTCGCTAGCCCCGAATCTGTGCAGAGGAGAGAGGGAAGCAGTTGTTCCTGGGCTGACTGAGCTATGATCTGAATGTGGGCAATTATCAGGGTTTGAGGCACAGCTGATATGCAAATTTACATCCAGATCATGGAGTCAAAGGTCAAGTGCAGGCAGCAGAATCATACACAGCATAGACATACAGCCCGTAGCCAAGACCCACATCTGCACAGAGACAGCTTCTGCACGTACCATTGAGCGTCACCTCTGACCGGGCACATCACTGCAGTGGGGCAGATGTGGGCCAACATGTTGGAGTGTGCAGGGGTCTACAAACAGAACTCTCCTAGGCCAGATTCACCCCTATTTGCCCTCTACCAATTGAGTTGCTATTCGTATGCATGAGCCTCCGCCCCCTTCTATTCCCGGATCCCCCAGGCAGAGGGACCTGCCCACACAGCAGCTGGCCATGGCCACATCATTGCCCTTAAGCTGATAGGGTCAACCAGCCCATTAAGCCTAGCAGAAATAGCAGGGTGTCAGCCGTGTTATCTGGGGCAGTGTTGCCGAGGGCGTGGGGAACGAGCTCTACTTCCTGCCGATAAGAGACCGTCAGGGGAACACTCGGGTTATTTCTTGTCTGTTTAGGTTGATTTCTTTAATTTTGCTGAGCAGTTGGACAGCATCATTTAGAAATTAAACCGTGCATACCATTGACCCAAGAATTCCATTTCTGGAAAATCCATCTTCGGAAACGATGACAAAAATGCACAAAGTCACAGCTACATATGCCACCATCATGAATAATGGACGCCTGGAAGCAGAAGAAACAGCTACCAAGAGGGGTCCATTTAACTTGGGGTGTCGATGCAAGAACACACCCTGTGCAGCTGATCCAACGATGTCTATCTGAACGACTGAGAGAGCCCGGGGCATCTTCATGATCTGCTTGATCCAGGTACAGTGGCCTCACCGCCAATGGCATGTAAAGCGCCTACTGTGATGCACTTGGACCTGGCTAAGCCCCCAAGACCACAGCACAATCAACCCCCACCCTTTCCTCCTGCCGCGTCCTCTCCTCTCCTGTCCTGTCCTCTCTTCTCCGGGGTCTTTCTCTCCCTGGGCAAACACCCGTCTGCCTTCTGTGACTTGTCTGCGGAAGATCTGATTGAGACTGGAATTGTGACTTGGAACATTTTCCCAGCATCTGTTACTTTTATACACTTCACAGCTGTGCCTGGTGGCGCTTGTCTATCATCCTGGCTACTGGGGAGGTTGAGGCAGGAGGATCACGAGCTCCAGGCGAGCTTGGGCTGTACAGTGAACTCAAGGTCAGCCTGAGTAACTTAGTGAGAGCCTGTGTTTTATGTAGCTCAGTGGTAGAGACCTTGCCTAACATGCACGAGGCCCTGGGTTCAATCCTTAGCACCACAAAAACAATAGTAAATAAAAGGTGTATGTAGTATTTTGATGAAAATTTGACATTTGACTCTGTCTTGAGCCTGAGCCCAGTCGATGGTGTCACCCATCTGAGATTTGGCAGAGGGACATATCCTCTTGGGTCCGTTTGGGTCTCTGTGCCTAGCCTCTGTCCCACTTAGCATCTCGTAAAACACTCGTTTCCAAGTGAGGCAGTGTTGTGAATTGCAGCCCCAGATCCTCCTAAAAGGAGCCTTGGGGTCCATCAGCCCCAGAAAAAAGTGAGCGGGCCACGCTCCATCTCAGTGCCCTCCATAAAGTTTGGGGGTGTAGCCAGGTGACCCTGGAGGTCTGTTATAGCCAGAAGGTTAACTCGTTATATTTGCCTTTCAAGCGAGGAGGATGTAAGCTCTGTTCATGGTTTTACATCAGGTTGTGTTATTGATATTTTTAGAGCACTTACTGATTTCCCAACTGGACCTTTACAAAATTAAAACTAAACACAAAGACTGTCTTGAAGATGTTAGATTGCAACTGTGTTTTCTGCGTGGCCTCAAAGCTCCTTTTCTGAAAAGTGCATCTTCAAGCGTTTCTAGAATGATCTGCACACTTGCCATTTTTAAGAGACCAAAGTTTGAGCAAATGCAATGGAGTTGATAGGTGGAGGTCTTCTATGCCGAGGACTTGGAAGCCAGCAAAGGCCTGGCCCTCTGAGAGCCAGGACGCGTCTCCAAAGGTGTCTCAGCAGAGAGTGGTGAGCAGAGTGGCAGGGAAATTTCTGAAGACAGCACAGCACTAGAGGGAGATGCTGGGCTCTGGAGCAGGAAGGGGGCTCAGAATGGTCAGACTTGGAGTTAACCAGTTTGATGGTTGCCCTGTTTGGAATCTCGTATTGGTTCAATCTGTCTTTGCTAGGTCCATTGCCATGTTTTGCAATATGAATGTTCCGTGCCACTATGGGTTTATTTTTTGAGGGGGGGTATTATGGCTCAGTTGAAAGACCTTGGATTATGTAATGTTTAAATATCATTGGGATGGGTAAAAACTGGGCGGGGGGATTTTAAAAATTGAGCTAAATGCGTTGCATTTTACATCATGCATGGTTAGTAGCTTGTGGGGGCCAGGGGCAGAATGTAGTGGTCTGATTCCCAGCTGATGGAAATTTTGGAACCTTGTTGGAGCTGTGTTGTTGAGGGCAGGTTTATGGGTGTTCTAGCCAGCTCCCCCTCGCCAGTGTTTGGCACACTCTCCTGCCGCTGTTGTTCACCTGATGTTGGACAGGAGGTGATGTCCAGCCTCTGCTCATGCCGTTGTTTTCCCTGCCATCGTGGAGCTTCCCCTCGAGTCTGTAAGCCAAAATAAACCCATTCTGATGGGGTTCTTTGTCACAGCAACAAAAACTAACTAAGCAGTCTGGGAAGGAGGGAACACTGATTTCCAGGGCGGGATGCGGCGGGCACTACACAGCTTTCTTGGAAAATGCACAGGCCACACAGCCAGCTAAAACCATGCTCCTTAGTAGAACACGTGTAGATGGAGAGAGACCTCAGCTCTTCATGGACAGACATGGGAGGAGCCTCCACAGCTTTCCCCCACCTCCACAGCCAAAGAACCCAGCAGGCTGCAAACCACTGAACCCTGCCCAGAAAAGAAATTGCAAAGAGTGCCCCTCAAACCTCAGGAGAGACAGGTACCTGCAGCCATAGAGGGCCAGATAATGCTGCTGGCTCGGATGTCCCCTGCAAACATTTGCGTCCATGTACCTGGACCAGCACAGGAGTGTCAGGTCTCCGGAGGTGCAGAAGTGCGTGGGCTTTGTCCTTTCTTCTAAACTGACCAAGTCTTGTGCTGTCCATGCAAGAGATGAGGACAGCCATCACAGAAGGGACAGAGGAGGAATCCGAAGTCACTGCTCAGTCCTTCACTCTGTCTATGCATTGCTGTAATACTATTTGTAGGTAAACGTGGGTTTTTTTAAAAAAATACATCTTACAACTTCAATGGCAAGTATTAAATCATGGAGAAGCATAAAAATCAATAGAAATATATGTTAGCCACAGACACGGTCAAGTACATGTAGAGAATTCGGGGAAAATAAACAGAAAATAATTGCCAAAATGCTAAGTTTTAATCCAATTACGTCAAATCTCATTTTTAATGTGAGTGGCCTATACGTAGAGTTAGAACACTGTCAGGTTGGGTTAGGAAAAAGAATTGTCCACTCTGTTCTCTGTTGGGAAATCCATTTTAAACAGAGAAGCATAGATATATCAGGAGGGAAAAAAATGGAAAATGAGACCCCACACACACCGCAAGCTAAGAGAGAGCCAGAGGCACTATTTTAATTACGTAGAAGCACAGTTGGAGACAATGCTATCAGAGAGGAAGAGAGACACTACATCATGATTAAAAAGCAGTTCCTCAACACATTGCAACAAAACGGCATCAAAACTTGTTATTCAAGCCAGGTGTAATGGACATGGCCAGCCTTTAATTCCAACACTCCCAGGAGTTTGAGCCCAGCCTGGTGCTACAGAGTGAATTCCAGGTCAGCCTGGGCTATAGCAAGACCCTAGCTCATAAACAAAGCAAAACAAATAACAACAATACCAAAAATGGCTATTCCAAATGAGAAAGGAGTCAGGACTGGTCCACAGGCAGGATTATGAATTCAAGGCCTGCCAGGGCTACTGAGTGAGTCAGTCCACGGCCAGCATGAGCAGCTTAGTGAGATCCTGTCTTAAAAAATGCAAAGCAGGATACAGTGAGGGAGCTGTGGCCTATCTAATCCTACCAACCGACCGCAGGCAGAAAGCTGAGATCCTGGCATGAGATGAGCCACCACAGTCATACGGGGGAGGATCCATATGGAACCCCACAGAGAATGAATGGATGAACAAGGGACCCACAGCCACAGCCATTCAATCAACAAAGGATAAGCCAGTGAGACAGGAACCAACGAATCTCGACACAAAAACCCCTAAGCTCACAACACCATAGCAGCCTCAATACTCACCCACCACGACTCAGGGAACTGAGCGGAAGAGGGGGCAGAGAGATTGTGAGAGTCGTGGTGGAGGAGAATATCAGAGACTTGGCACCCCTCAGTAACAACACACTTGGGTCATGAGAACCCGGCTGAAGACTGGGCTATCCATGGTCCCCAACACAAAGACTGATCCAGACGGCCCACGGAGGAGGATATCCAGCTGACTGGGGATGGGGAAGGGAGGCAACGGGGAATTGGGGTTAACAGCTCATGGTTGGCCCACTAGACAATATAACTCATTATGGACAATAAAGAAAAAAATAGTGCAAAGCAGTCTGAGGGCTGGAGAGATGGCTCAGCAGTTTAGGCACTTGACCCAAGTACGTACAAGTCCCCAGTGCCCACAGAAAGCCAGAGGCACTGTTTTCAGTGGCTGGAGGCCCTGGTGCACCCATTCTCTCTGCCTTTCTCTCTTCTATCGCTCTCTGATTGCAAATAAATAAATAAAATTATTTTAAAAAATAAAATAAGAAGCAGGCTGGGGACATAGCTCAGAGGTGAAGCACTTGCCTGGTATGCAGGAAGCCCTGGGTTCAATCCCTAGTAGCGAAAATAAGTAAAATGAAATGGACAGAAAATTCTACGGTTCTGACTGAGACTTCAACACTTCTCTCATTAGTGACACAGTAAGCTGGCGAAACCAATGAGTAAGTACGTGGATAACCTAGACATCTACACACTCGGACCTTGTTGACATGGATGGGTAACAGTGAAATTCATGTCTTCTTCTCAAATGTAAACGGAGTACTCACTTGAAACAACAACAAACTTTAATATATTTTTTAAAATAAAAATTAGAAACTATGTGGCATTTAGTCCAGGCAAAGCTTGGACTGAGTAAGAAAACTGTCAACAAAGACACCTGGAAACTCGATAATTATTTGGAAGTTAAACAGCAAACCTCTCAACAAAGGAATAGAAAAGGAACGATTTGAGGAAATCAAAATCATTTCAAGCCACATGGCAATAAAAACGTAAAGATATCGGAAACAGGTGAGGCCCCAGAAAAATCTATAGCATTAAAGGCTTAGATTAGAAAACAAAATTTAATGAAGGAAACAATTTCAACTATCCCCAGTATAAACAAAAGGAAAGATATAATAAAATTTGGGACTAGAGAATTCATATTACTGGTTTGATCTGAAATGCTGGCGTTGAACCCAGAGCCCCATGCACTCTAGGTAAGCACTCTACCACCGAGCTCCATCCCCAGCCTGGGACATAAATCTATAAAGTTGAGAACCAAAGCAATGTTTAAAAATCAAAGAAATTAAAAAGTTGATTGTTAGAAAAAAAAACAAAAAATTAAATCTCTGGTTAAGTTGGCAAGAACAATAAGTGATACTATAATTACTAACATAAAGAATGAAAGAGGGGAACCCCAGGGGACCCCAGACGTGAGTAAGTAAACGCCACCAGCATAATTGTCCTGATAACTTCCTAAACTTAGATGAGAAAGACCATCTCCTCGAAAAGCACAAACTACCAAAATTTATCAAAACCAAGTAGATCAATTAAAACTCTCACATCTGATAAAGAAATTTAAAATCCTCCGAAAGGGAAGCCCAGGTCCAGACAACTCCAGTGGCAAATCAAACATACATGTGCTCTCCCACAAAACACACCACAACAAACCACACTCATGTATATGATGAGGCCAGCTTTGCCCAGAGGAATACTAGAAAGAATAGTAGAAATGCACAGATCCTCAACAGAACAGCGATCTCAATGTGGTCCTCTATAAGAAAGAGGGTCATTGGTCACAGAGGAAGTCAATCAAACTACATGTGTCCTCCCTCCTCCTTAGGACCATAAAATATAGAAAGAGGCACTGTGTTGGCCTCCAGCACTGCCTGCCACTGTGGGGTGCAAGGTGAGGTGGGAACTCTGGGTAAAAGACATTTAGGTGCTCATAAAGCTAAAACATCCATATGCAATACCACTCAGCAGTGCCATTGCCCCCTATTTACCCAAGTGCGCCCTATCCATAATAGTTATAGAAGCCTTATCCTTAACTTCCCCCAAGGAGAGGAAATGCAGGTGCCCGTCAGCCATTGAATGACTGATCCAATGGTGGTGTGTTGGCAGAAGCGGAATACTACCCAGCAGTATAAAAGAGTGGATGACTGGCCCACAGCCAGGAGGATTCTTCAATGCCCTTGGCCAAGTGAAAGTCGCCAGACTCGAGAGCAATATAGGAGAAAGGACCACTTACGCACATTCAGAAAAAAGCAAGGATGTGGACAGATGGCTTTTGAGTGTGTGGGGAGAAGGGTTTGACTCCGGGAGGCTGTGGAGAGAAGTTTGGGGTGACAGAACACCTCAAGTGAGGAGGCTCTTTGATAGACACAAGGCTTGGTGTGTTTGCCAAAACCCAAAGGGGGATGTGATGGTTATTGTGTGAAAGACTGGGGACCAAAAATTTAGTTCTTACAACTGTGACATCACGGCCTCTTGGAAATGGCTTTGGAAAGTGTGTGTGACATGTATGTAAGCCTCCGCTGTCGATGCTCTGATGGCGTCTAGGCACCCTTTAGGAAGTCCTCCAGGCTCCAGAGAAATCATTAAATAACCGTGTCTAGAGCTGGTCAAGAGAAAGCGTAAGATAAGTTGGGAGTAATCGTGTTTCTTAGCATATGTGTATGTATAGTGCACGCGTGTGTGTGTGTATAGATGTGTGTGCCCAGTACACACACACACACACACACACACACACACACACACATGTGAAGGCCAGAGCAGAACTTTGGATGTCCTCCTCTGTGACTTTTCTAGGTTGTTTTCTTGGAACAGTCTCCCCAAACCTGGAGCTGTCATTTTCCATCAAGCTGGCTGACCAGGAAGCCCCAGAGATTCTCCATCTTCCTCCCGTGGCTGAGCAGATGCAGCCATGCCCCCTTCCAGGGGAGTGCTAGGGATTGGATTCCAGTCCTCATGCTGGTGCAGGAAGCACACACACACACACTGAGCCATCTCTCCAGCCGGGACTTCAGGACATCTTTCAGATAAAAAAACGAAGAGTTGAAAGCTCACTCAAAAACCAAAGCAGCCAGCAGCTGGTATGAGAGAAGCTCTTCCTAATGGCCAGCATGGAGCCGCTTAAGCAATAAAATAAACACGGTGCTGGGTCGCCACCACAGAGTTGGCACGACCATACGAATTTAAACCCAGGGCAGAAGGGAGGCATCTTTGCTGCAGAATTCTAATAAGCGTGGGAATATAGGAAATGTGCAGGGTCATCCTCAGAGCCTGGGGCACAGTGACAGATTTTGTGGCAAGAGTCACCGGAGACAGTTAGCATCGGTGGGTGACGCTCAAGGGAGAATAAGCCCCATGCCTAGTCTCAAGTAGTCCTTCCAGAATGGCTAGCTGCTGGCCTGACAGGAGGTTCCTGGCTTAGGAGATGGTGTCTCATTTAAGGGCTCCCCAGGAAGGACCGGCTTCAGGAAGTCACATCTAGACCCAAAAAACAGAAAGAAAACAACTGTCATCCTCCCTCCCCCAAGGCTGGAGGTTGATGGTTTCAGCAGCCTTTCCTGATGACAGCTTGTGTCCTGCTAACACCGTGTGTCCCCAGAATGACACTCACAACAGTCCCGTGGTCCTGTCCAGAGCCACAGCCACCCAACCAGGAGCTCACCGCAGACAAACCCAAACTGAGGCTGTGTCATGGTTTGATCCAGGTGTCCCCCACAAACAAATGAATGTGTTCTGATATATCGATACTCAGCTGATGGCAATTCGGGAATTAGAACCTCACTAGAACTGTGTTGTTGGGGCGGGCTTATGGGGTTATAAGCCAGCTTCCCCTTGCCAGAGTTTGGCACACCTTCCTGCCGCTGTTTGCAGGGCTGTGGCAGAGGTGATGTCCAGCCCTCTGCTCATGCCATCGTTTTCCCTGCCAGGATGGAGTCTCTCCTCGAGTCCATAAGCCTAATAAACCCATTCCGCCACAAGCCGCTTTGTTTGGGTTCTTTCTGCGCAGCAACTAGAAAGCTGACTGCAACAGGCTGTTTTCAGAAAGCTTCTGACCTGGACTTTGTTGTTGTGTCAAGGTCAGGAAGGATGAAGAAAGATCCAGGAGGAAGGAAGCCATCACAGACTAGAGAAGATGCTACAGAAAGATGCTGAACTCCGCCCCCAACAGCAGGAAACCAGGGCTGGACCCAGGAGTGAGGCTGGTGGAATGGCGCCCCTCTCTCTCCAGGCACTGCAAGGGTACTGAGCTTCCCATCAACATGTCCATGAGTCTAAAACTATGGCAAAGGAAAAGTTTGCAAACAAGCAAGCTCAGAACCCTGGAGGGAGGTGGGCACTTCCCATTGCTGCGCCCTGGGGACACGGGCCAGGGCTCCATGGGGTCTCCCTCTACCAGGGAAGTGGACATTTATTGAGCAGAAACAGTGATGGACCAGTCCCTCCTGCATCCAGTCCTCATCATCCTCAAGTCACATTCTGGGACAATGACAACGAGGTGTCCCTCAGGCTGCCTGGAATGATGAGGGAGGCAGCTCGGTGTCCAGTGAGAGGCCAGCGTGCACATCCACCTTCCCACAAGCTCCCAGTCCTCTGGCTCTGCCTCTTCCAGAGTTCAGGATGTGTTTCCATGGTGACCTGGTAATTGGCTCCTTGGAAGGTATCCAAGCCAGGCCAGCTTTCCCCAACCTCAGCACCAGTGAAGTCCTCCTGCCTGGGGCAACTCTTATTGGAAGCCAACTCCTGGGCTCAAGTTGTGGGAAGGCCTTCTGTTTTCTCCTGTCTCCATGCACCTCAGAGCCTCCCTCTCCCACAGAACCATTCACCCTGTCCCTCCATGCAGAAGATCCCCCAGACCCAACTGGCTCCTGTGAGCTGTGATGCACCTGAGTCTGTCATAAGGACCTGAAAAAGGGCTGGCTGAGCCAGCTTCTAGCCTCTTCCAAAGTCAGTGTGTCTTCAAAACAAGAAACACATTTTTTGGACCACAGTGAACAGGAAAGCTAGGCCCTGATAGGGTACTGTGGGCAGATGTGTCTCCAACAGCATCCCCTGTTCTCAAGTTGGGGGGACGGTTGTCAGTATTTTGAAATTCATTGTTTAGTGTTTTATGCTTGAGGCAAAACACAGAGCAAGAGACAATGGTGATAAATTCTAAATAGATATAATAACCCTGTGGCCTGAGAGGGACCTGCAAAATTAATATTGAGAATTGGCAAGTACACAGCTAAAGAAACATGCAATTTATCAAGGAAGGAAATTTTAGGGATGGCCATTGTATAACGTTGAGCATGTATCTCCCGAGGGGAAAAGAACCCCCATTGCTCATCCAATCAGGGATTGGAGAACCCTGGCAGAAGCTCTGCAGGTTACCCTCTACACCCAAAGATCCAGGTGATCTGAAAGGAGCCCTGAAGAGCCAGCTGGGGGTGGTTACTGGGCAGCAGGAGCCCATACAGCACATCTGAGGACTGGTAGGTCCAGTTCTGAAAAGACCTGGACAGATGATTTTTATCAGGGGGAAAAAAAAGCCTAGGTTAAGCCCTACGGAGAAGGACACTGTGACCAGCAGAAGGGGTGGTTGTCGCAGGGTAATACCAGCAGAGAGAGGCTGTGGTCCCAGGTAATACTAGCAGAGAGGGGCGGTGGTCCCAGGGTAATACCAGCAGAGAGGGGCTGTGGTACCAGGGTAATAGCAGCATAGAGAGGCTGTGTTCCTACAGTAATGCCAGCAGAGATGGGCTGTGGTCCCAGGGAAATACCAGCAGAGAGGGGGTTGTGGTCCCAGGTAATACCAGCAGAGAGGGGCTGTGGTCCCAGGGTCATACCAGCAGAGAGAGGCTGTGGTCCCAGGTATTACCAGCAGAGAGGGGCTGTGGTCCCAGGTATTACCAGCAGAGAGGGGCTGTGGTCCCAGGGTCATACCATCAGAGAGTGAACAATGGTCCCAGGGTAAATGCAACCCTGAAGAGATCCATGGTTGCCCTCAGCCCAGGAAGCTGATGACAGCACACCCCGGGTCTAGATCCCCTACCCCACCCCTCTACTCTACCATAGACCCCCTTTGAACCTTCAGAAGCTTTAACCTCTGTGTAGAAAGATTAACTCCTAGACTTGAAGAGGCAATGGGCTTGGCAGAGGCCAGGACACATGGCGGGCACTCTGCAGTCAGCTGGGTCTTCGGAGTCTGAAGTCTGCAGCAAAGTGAGTGGGAAGGACATGGAGCCTCAGATTCCCAGGGAGCAACCAGCCCTTCTCCAGGGAAGTAGAAATGCCATCAGGGGCTGGAGAGGAGCTCAGGACTGGAGGAACAAGTGGCTCTAAAGGCATGAGGTCCAGATTTTAAGACTTCCCGGGCAGGCAGTCCATGTGTGTAGATGCCAGCATCCAACCATGATCACTGTGTCCGCCGCGTGAAGCTCCCCTCTCTCCCCCCAATTCTATGTTTCTCTCCTCTGCTGGCAACAGGACTTATTCCAAAAGCTGACTTCCTCCTCCAGCCCCATTAAAAGCAGCTGTTTTATTTCGGATCGACTCTTTTATTGAGCAAATCTTCCAGAATCAAGGCACTTGAAGGGTAATTGTTCCAGACAAAGATGGTGTTGGCTCATCTGGGCAGCTGTGGCTTTCAACCACTGTACCGCCACTGCTGACAAATGGCTGTGGCTCCCCGGGCTTCCTTCCCTCTTTCCGTTGCTGCCAGGTGAGGTTTCTGCTTTCAGTTTTCAGAGCTGAACACTTCAGGTTTGGGGGAGAGACTTTCTTCCTCTCTCTCTCTCTCTCTATCTCTCTCTCTCTCTCTCTCTCTCTCTTCTCTCTCTCCACCCCTTCCTCCCTCCCCTTTTCTTTTCTTTTTCTTTTCTTTTTTTTTTCTTTTGTTTAGTTACTAATGTGGCACATGAGAAATTTATGTTGCAAACTAATTTTAAAGTTCCATTCCTAACTATGAGCACCCCAAGTATCCAGCATGAGTCGACTTCCTGGCAACATGTGTGATTCAAGGAGATAATGCTATACCTCAGATACCCAAGGATCACCTAGGAGAATGCTGGATCCAGGAGCCTGTCACTCACACAATACACACTCATATGTATTAATTCATTATCAAATGTTGGAAGATGGGGGTACCCACTGTCCTCTTCAAAAACATGGCTTCCTTCTGGGGCTGTGACTTGAAATTCTTTCCTGTAGGAATAGGAAACCTTTGGAAGGCAGGGTTCCCTCTGGGTGTCAGGGCCCTGCGCTAGGAGGAACCAGAGGCCCAGCCCTACAATGGGGTTAGAGCTGGAAGTGGGTGCTGAGAGGCCCCATGGAGAGGTGCTATCAATCTTGCTGAGCACTCTCCCACCCTGCACCTATGTATTGATGGTGGGTGAGTTTGAAGACTCCAAATCTACTTCAGAGAACCTGTCTCCCCTCAATACCACAGGAGCCACCATCTTGCACAGAGCTCTCATTCCCACAACAGGTGACAGGCAGTGGTTCCAAAAGGAGCAGTTCTGGTGGTACCAGGATGTAGAACAGACAGACAGAGTGGGCACAAGGGGCATCGTAGAAGCCAATGAGGAGAGGGAAGGAGACAGAGCAGAAAGGAATGGAGGGTAACACGCCCACCCTGAGAAAGGGCTGCACTTCCTGCCTGCTCAGCCTGCACGTGGATCCATGGGGCCCACACCGCCTATGGCTTCTAGTCACGTATCAGCATCAGTGCTCCTGTGTCCCCTGTTCTACATCATGACACCCACAGAGGACAAAGCACCACTCTGTTCTTCTCACCTGATGTCCAGAAATTAGCTCCAGACAGGACACAGAGTCGCTTCCAGAAGGGGAGGAACAGGCCTTGAGTAAGAGAATAGCTCAGCAAGGGATCCCAGTGTGTGATCACACACACTCCTGTAGGAAAGTGATCCCAGTGTGCGATCACACACACACTTGTAGGAAAGTGATCCCAGTGTGTGCTCACACTCACGTATAGAAAAGGGATCCCAGGCTGTGCTCACTGGCATGAAAATCACAGTCACAGCTCAAGTTACACATTTAGGCTAATACCTTAGGGTCATACATGCTGATCAGACCCTATGTGACAAGTGGAATTGTGCCTGTGGCTGTAGGTCCATCAGGAGAGATCGTCAAGGCTGGGGTGTGATGCTCAGTGGTGTGTGTGCCTGGGATGTCATGCTGTGTGCTGGTCTAAGAAAAGTGCCATAGAGCTTCTCCAGAGCTCAGACTGACACCTGCAAAGAGAAAGATGGAGAAGATTCTGGAACATCTTGTCACCAGAATTCTCTCTGAATGGCTTGGGAATTATCTCAAAAGGACATACAAGCTAATGCGAGAGCCTTCCAAAGGACACGCTGTGACAAAGTGACCATCCCCAGGAGAGTGGCCATTATAGGTGATCTGAACCTGAATGAGCCAATTCAGTGAAAATCCAACAGTTCCAAAATGACACTCAGAATGGGAAAAGTCAACATGAGGTTTGAAGAGCCGCCTGTGAAAGCTACAGGAACCGAGGAGCTGCTGGCACAAGTTACGGTTCAGTAGGAGAAACTGTACTGCACAATGTGAGCCTCACCTCCACCTGCAGCAAGAAATCACCACTGTGAGGGTCCTGTGTGTCCCCTGATGGACACATGTGAAGTGTGCAGACAGCATCGGCATCAGCAGTTCGGTCTTCTAAGCTAACATCCAACACACAGGAAACCTTGCAGGTAGAGAGGCAAGCCATAGTGGGGTGTGACCTGACCAGTACAGACCAATCAGACTGGGGATCTTCTGCAGGGAAATCAGATGATTCTTACCATCACATTGATGCCCTTGGGAAGATATAAAATAGACAGATGAGACCAGGACCTGGTGGTGCAGGTCTGTCATCCCAACCACTGGGGAGGAGGATGAGACAGGAGGATCTCAAATTCAAAGCCAACCTAAGCAACTTATTAAGATCCTGTCTTGTACATAGTTCAGTGAACTTGGCGGGCATATGTGAGGCCCTGGGTTTAATCCCAAGTGCCAAAAAGAGAAATCAATTACAGGGAGGAAGAAAAGGAGGGAAGGAGAGAGGGAAGTAGGGATAACAGCCAAGTAGGAAACCTGTCCTCAGTGGGACCATGGCTTGGACAAGCAAGTACAGCAGGTACCCATTGGCCGGGGTGGAGGTGCAGCAATGAGCCTCTGGGGGTGGGGGAGGGAAGAGCTGCTCTTTAGCCTCTAGGATCTCAAGTTCTACATTCTAAACACAGCCAGTTCTCACGCTTTTAAAAAATATTTTATTTATTCAAGATAAAGAGAGAGAGAGAGAGAGAGAGAGAGAGAGAGAGAGAACACCAAGGCCCCTTTGTCACTGCAAATGAACTACAGATGCACGCACCACTTTGTGCATCTGGCTTTACGTAGGTACTAGAGAACTGAACCCAGGCTGTCAGCCTTTGCAAGCAAAGGCCTTTAACTGCTGAGCCATCTCTCCAGCCCAAGTTCTATCTCCTGCTCTTCCCTCAGTTTCCAAAACCGTGTCCAGATATGTGATGGTGAAGTTACAGAAAGCATCCTCTCAGACTCTGCCCACACCATGGAGTACTGGAGCGGTGTGTCCCCAGCTTCTAGGAAGCTGTAAAGATTTTTTTCCCCCACAACCTCCACCATATTCAAGGGACTGAGAAACGTATGTCTGCTATTTTCAGTCACATACAAGTGTGGGGAGAATTCCTAATTCTGCCTGAGCAGTGTGAAGCGATGGATGGCAAAATTACCCACCGCACACGGTAACTCTGCAGCTGTCCATCACCCACGCGAGACACAGCAGAGAGGACTTCACCGCTCAATGGATGAGTCCAAAAATACCACGTAGAACTTAGCATTTATTTTTCATAGAAGAGAATAAGGGTGCTTTTTCCTGCTGGGGGATTGACTACCCTTTACTCTGTTTAACCAATAACACCTTCTGGGCTCTTGGAAATGATATTTGCATGAAGATCAAGGGGCCATTTGCATGTGTCCTGAGCAAAGCATTAGATGCAGTGGGGTCGGCAGAGCCCAGACGAGGCCAGCTCAGCTAAGGCAGCCATGAGATCTGCCGCTCAGAATGGCCTCGTCTAGGTCCATGCTGAAAGCCCTGCTCTCACATGGAAAGCCACATGGCCAAGCTCTGTTCCCCCTGGGACACTCGCGCTTTAGACGTGACCACATGGTTTATTCTGCATTGTGACCTGATGCCAGAATAGCCTAGAACAGCAGTTTTAAAAGCCAGGCAGAGCCCAGAGGAGACCAGCAAGCCAGCACCCCAACCGACGCACAGACACAGGAGAAATCAGCGCTGTTCCCATGGGCACGTGAGCTCTGCAAGCAAGCAGCCAGGCCAGGTTTGGACAAGCTCCCCTGATACTGTGCTCCGAGGGACTGTCTTCAGGAACAGGGATAAAGCAAACTGTGCACGGCTAGGAGGAAACTTGGCCAAGCCCAGAATGCATTATTTTCATGAATAAAATGTTCTTTACTTTTCCAACTCTCCTTCTAGTTCCAAATCCCCAGGAGCTATTCCTTCTCCACACACCCAAGAGGCTGCTTCTGTCCCTCTTTCCAGCTCCGTTCCCACGGCTGTAGCTAAATTCTACGCATTTACAAAGGAGACAACAACGAGAGGGTGGCCTTTTTTTTTTTGAGATGTATAAGAAGTAAAGGTGCCATAGAGAAGATTCCACAAAGAAAATGTTTGCCTTGCCAGCACAAGGATCCAGTACTCACATAAAAACTGTCGGGCACAGTGGCACACTCTGTCATCCAGCTCTGGGATCCCTAGAGTTCACTCACAGAATCGGTCTAACCTAATTGCTGAGCACCTATCCCATGAGAGACCCTGTCCCAAAAAGAAGTGTGCCTGAGGAACAGTATCTGAGATTGTCCTCTGTTCTCTGGGTGGGTCAGCATGTAAATGCCACAGGGAGGGAAGAGGTAGGGACAAGAGAGAGAGAGAGAGAGAGAGAGAGAGAGAGAGAGAGAGAGAGAGAGAGAGAGGGAGGAGGAGGGACACAGACAAGGAAGGGACAGAGGAGAAGAGGTCACAGATGCAATGTAACAATTCAGTAGGTAGAATGGGTCCCAGGGCCCAGGGCACAGCAGGGTGACTGTAACCATCGCAGCAGACAATCCGTCAAGAGAAAAGAGGAGCTGGAGAGCTTACCCCTCTCACCATAAGCTGGCTGCAAAGCCTCAGTCATCGAGATGGCACTGCACCTGGGGGATCAGCTGGGCTCAGATGTGACCAGCGCTGGGGACAGCCAGCCCTCTCCCGCCAGGTAGCAGAAGCTTTCATGGCTTCTGAACATGCTTTTCAGACAATGGGACAGGAGTGACTGGATGCACTCATGCAAAAGAGTAAATCTAGATCCTTCTTCGCACACAAAAATTAACCAAAACGGGTCAAAAAGCTAGCTATAAGGGCTAAACTCTAAAACTCACCCTGCGAAAGAAATAATAAAAATAAGTGGAAAATGTTCATGACTTGGGCCATTTTGATTTCCTAGATTTGGTCCTGAGAGAACAAATAGCCAACGAGCGTGTGGACAGACCTCACATGAGGATGAAAGCTCCACCGGGCTGTGAGGAAGCTAGAAACTTCCACTCTTCCCAAAGGAGCCATCTGTGCACACCACGTCACTGAGATGGGACTGATGTCTGACCATATGAAGGATGACTAGAACTCAATCGAGAAAAGACACATGGACTCTCTAAAGAAGACAGAGGCACAGAGAGACCAGAGCACCCCAACAGATGTCATGTCACCCCAATAAGGAAAACGCAAAGACAGCTCTCTGAGAGAGATTCCCTCGCACCCATAGGAGACGATAATGAAAGCGATAGGTTGCCACAAGGATTGGGGTGATGGGGGGAAATCCCTTCTGCACTGCTTGTGGAGATTTTAAAAGGTGTAACTATGGAGAAAACAGCCATTCAGACCCCAAATTGTCAGCCACAGAGCTAACGTAGGAAGCAGCCATGCTCTGACTCCTGGTACACGAAGACACGGAGTACAAACACAGCTCCATCATACAAAGGCTTCAAGAACTTACAATAGCTTTATTCACATTGGCTAGAGAGTAGAATGCACGGATGAACAAAACATGGTGTATCCACGCTCCCAATGGGGGTTTTGCCGTGTGAAAGCGGAACGCAGTATGGTTGTGTGATGCTCCAAGCAGGAACAGAGAAGCAGGATGCTGACAGATAGAAGCCAATGACAAAGGTCCACGTGTTGTGGGATTTCACTCCGGAGACACAGGAGGAAGACGAAAGGGGGGAAGTTTCCTTGCAGAAGTGGGGTGATCCAAGTGTCCTAGAGGCTGGCAAGAAGGCTCAGCTCGAGCTGTGCAAGTATGAGGACTTGACCTGGATCATCAAAGGCCCCTGAAGCCAGGTGTGGCCTGTCCGACCGTGGCCTTGGCACTGACAGGGTCAGACCCAGGAGGACCACACCATGGTGACAGCAGTCAACCGCAAAACAGCGGCTCCAAGTGCAGTGAGGGACTCTGTCTCAAGGTGTTGCGGTCACCTTTCTAGTTGCTGCGCAGAAAGAACCCAAACAAAGCGGCTTGTGGAGGAATGGGTTTATTTGGCTTACAGACTCAAGGGGAGACTCCATCCTGGCAGGGAAGACAATGGCATGAGCAGAGGGTGGACATCACCTCTGCCACAGCACTGCAAACAGAGGCAGGAAGGTGTGCCAAACACTGGCAAGGGGATGCTGGCTTATAACCCCCATAAGCCCACTCCCAACAACACAGCTTCATCGAGGTTGTAAAACCCAAACTGCCATCAGCTGAGGATCGATCTATCAGAACACATTCAATTGTTTGTGAGGGACAGCTAGATCAAACCATGACACAAGGACAATTTCTGATGTCTTCCTCTGGTCTCGTCCTGAGTGGATGCGGGGCACACACATCCACACGTGTGTGCACACAAACACACACACACCTCACACCCACACACGTGTTCTAATATCACCTATAGTGACAGCAACTCCAAGCAAAACATGTGTAAATGTAAACACATGGATTAAATCTCAGAAAATCATCTAAGTGGTAAGCAGTACTGGATCTGTGTGGTGTTGGGATGCTTTTCCCATCACACCTGCAGGACAATGGAGACCATGAGGCCCAAAGGAGAAGAGAGAAGCAGGCGTGAATACCTGTCCAGCCATCTTCAACCCCTGACTCATGTGTGGATTCCGACACTCACTTCACAGAGGTCCTCAGGGCGGGAGAATCAGTATATATACTCCTTTAGAGAGCGTATGTTTCCACTCAACAACAACAAAACAAATAAAAGAGGTAATTAATTGGTTTAATTAACCGGATTTCACTACAACTCATCTGATCTCGGATGGAGATTTTAATTATCTAATTAGGTGTGCTTTGTGCCATGGCTTTCATAGCGGCCTCTTTAATGAACGTTTAACACAATCCGGGTTAGGTTGGTCGGTTGGTTTTGCTCGTCCATCTCGGCGTTATTCAACGATGACCCCAGAAGTCTTGACAGCTGGGTCGTGAATTTGCAGGAAGTTAAAGAGATGAAGAAAATGCAGGATATCTGCAGGGGCAGGGTTGCAGGTACAGTAACTATGTGTTCATGGTTATGGACAGTTTTGTTTGTTTGTTTTTTAAATATTTTATTTATTCATTTTTCAAGCAGAGAGGGGGGGAGAGAGAGAGAGAGAGAGAACACCAGGGCCACCACCTTTTGGGTCTGGCCTATGTGGGTCCTGGGGAATTGAACCGGGGGCCTTAGGCACTGGAGACAAGTGCCTTAACCGCTGAGCCATCTCTCCAGCCCCCAGTTTTGTTTGTTTTTTAACCTTGCTTACATATACATATTGTGACAATTTTCTGCTGCTTGAAAATTTCTTGTTGTGTTTTGTAAATATCTGTCCTTACGTGCATTGTTTATTCTTTCTTTCCACTAACTCTGCCTCAGCCACCATGGCCATGACCTGTTAGGGGCGACTTGAAGGTTAGAGGAAAAAGAAAGACAGATACAATTAATCGAGTAAAGCTGGGATCAGTGATCTGCAGGCTCTGCTGGAGACACGGCAGCCCCTGCCCAACCAGCGTGGGTTGAATATATACACATGCAGAAAAGCATTGGCTACAAGTTTCTTTTTATCAAATGTAGAGAAAGCATGGGAACAGGGTCAAGGTCAGTCCCCCCTCCCTCCCTGAGCAGGAATGAGGCAGCTGCACAAGGTCAGGCCCGTAGAAGCATTCCAAGAGGAGGGATTAAGGAGGGGCTGAGCCCCGCTCTGGTCTCCACTAGTTCAGCTGGAGGTAGACATGGCTGTGGGTGTGTCAACGGTTTCTCCTGGTTGTGGGTCTCTACAAAATCTTCCTGAAGCCTCTGCCTCCTAAATGTTGGGATTACAGGCATCTGCAACCATACCTGGTTGAAGGTGGTCTCTTTTTTTATTGTCCATAATGAA
>PVHP010007081.1:41287-58151 GCA_004024765.1 Zapus hudsonius
TAGTGGGCAAACAATGAGTTGTTATCCCCAATTCCCCGCTGCCCTCCCCTCCCCACTCCGCTGGATAACCTCCTCCATGGGTCGTCTGGATCAGTCCTTGTGACAGGGGACCATGGATAGCCTAGTATTCAGCCAGGTTCTCCTGGCCATGCCTCTGGATAATCTCCCCCACCACGGCTCTCACAATCTTTCCGCCCCTTCTTCCACTCAGTTCCCTGAGTCGTGGTGGATGAGTATTAAGGCTGCTTTAAGGTTGTGAGTTTAGGGGTCTTTGTGTCGAAGATCGTTGGTTTCGGTCTCACTGGCTTATCCTGTGTTGATTGAATGGCTGTGACTGTGGGTCCCTTGTTCATCCCGACATTCTCTGTAGGGTTCCATATGGATCCTCCATGGTATGACTGTGGTGGCTCCTCTTTTGCCAGAATCTCAGCTATCAGCCTACAGTCAGTCGGTTGGTAGGGTTAGATGGGCCCCAGCTCTCTTGCTGCATCCTGAAAAATACAAACACAATCTCCATCAGAGAGTGAGATCAGTGTAGGTTAACAAATATACACAATTCTGGATTACCTAGATTCTATTTTTAGTAGCCGCCCCGTAAATCGCTCCCATAGTGCAACTTGTCTTGGGAGCCCAAGAGTACAGGATCCGGTGCCTATTGTCCTGAATCCCAAGTTCCAGACAAGGGGTCTCCCTCACTAAGTGGAAAATTGGCCGAATTTGAAAGCTGTTGATTGTCTCCCCCAGGCCCAGGCTCCTCCATTACACAAGTGCTCCTCTCTTGGTTTGCTGTTCTCTCCCAGTAGGAGGTATGGTCAGCCTACTCATGACCGCAGTTTGTGTTGCCTTCTGGGGGCTGGATACCGTTCCGGATGTTGAGGGGTCTCTCGATGCTGATCGATGGCATTCTATGATTTCTTCAGCAACAGGGTTTTGCCTCAGGCCTGGGGAGGTCACTCAAGAGCTTTGACAGAATTCTGTCTTGTTGTTGGAACCTCATAGGTCACTTTGGTCAACATCTCAGTGAGGGAAGGAACCAGTGGTTGAAACCAGGAGTTGTCAGGCTGATCTAATTATTCACAGGCTTAGACTCTCTCCCCTACCACTCACGGCCCCTCTTGCCAGGCAACGCTCACTACTTTCTCAATAGGTTACAGTATACTCGTAAGGATTTTATAGTTTTTAACCTAATATGGTTTATCCTCATGCTTAATCCACTCCCCTCCCCCGTCCCTTACCCCTCATTCATAACGTCTCACTTCTTTCTACTAGTCTGCATAAAGAAAACAGTTATCCTGGTTAAGGACCACATATGAGGGAGAATATGTGGCGTTCAATTTTCTGTTCTTTTGAGAGTTCACTTAGTAAGATCTGCTCGAAGTCAGACCATTTGTTCCTAAATTTTGATATTTCATTTTTCCTTTCAGCTGAGTAAAATTCCATCATGTAAATATACCACAGTTTCTCTGTCCATTCCTCCATGGATGGGCATTTGGGTTGATTCCAATTCTTGGCTATTATAAATTGAGCTGCTATAAATATGGTTGTACAAATGTTTCTGCGTCGAGATGTGACATCTTGTGGATAGATGCCTAATAGAGGGATAGCTGGGTCCATTGGAAGGTCTATGTCCGTTCTGTTCAGAAGTCTCCACACTGCTTTCCATAGCAGTTGAACAAGTTTGCAATCCCACCAGCAGTGAGTGAGGGTTCCTTTTTCCCGCATCCTCGCCAGCAACGATTGTTGTTGGTTTTCTTTATGATTGCCATTCTGATAGGGGTAAGATGGTATCTCATTGTGGTTTTGATTTGCATTTCCCTGATGCCTAAGGATGCTGAGCACTTTCTTAAATGAGTCAAGGCCATTTGTGTTTCCTCCTCCATGAATTCTCTGTTGAGATCAGTACCCCATTGACTTCAAAACATACTACAAAGCCATAGTAACAAAAACAGCATGGTACTGGCATAAAAACAGAAAGACAGATCAATGGAACAGAATTGAAGACCCAGCTTTGAATGGTAGTAACTTCAGTTATTTGGTCTTTGACAAGGGGGCCAACAATGTATGCTGGGCCAAAGATAGCATCTTCAACAAATGGTGCTGGAGGACTTGGATAAACACGTGTAAAAAAATGAAAATAGACCCACTCCTTTCACTGTGCACAAAAATCAACTCCAAATGGATCAGAGACCTTAATATAAATCCGGTAACCGTGAACACCCTGGAAGAAAAAATAGGAGGAACTCTACATGAAATAGGAGTTGAAAAAAATTTCCTGAGCAAATCTCCAGCAGCCCAGGAAATACGATAAACACTTAACCAATGGGACCTAATCAGGCTCAAAAGCTTCTGTACAGACAAACAAACCATACTCAGAGCCAATAGACCCCCTTCAAATTGGGAAATGATTTTCGCCAGCTACAACTCAGACAGAGGCCTAATTTCCAAAACCTACAGAGAACTCAAAAAAAAATTATTAACAAAAACCCAAAATGCCCCCTCACAAAATGGGGTACTGATCTCAACAGAGAATTCATGAAGGTAGTCTTTTGAAAGGCTGATCAGGCTTCTTTTACATTTCTCGTGTTTTTATGTGGGGTTTTGAACATGGACTGCAGCTTTAGTAACTGTACTAATGTGTTTTTTGTTTAATTTTCCATCCGTTCTGGGATGGTTTCAACAGATAAGCTTTCCAACTTTTATTGACAACCTCCCTACATACAGGCAATATGCCTGATGATAACCCCTCCCTCCATCCTCCGTTTCCCCCTTCCCCCTTCAGAAATCCTGCCTCCACCGAATCCGTCTTCATTCCTAGGAGTCTCTCTTCTATCTTAATGTCGCCATTCTTTCCCCCTATCATGCAGTCCATAACCATGACTAGAATTTCTAGATTAGTGATAGAATTAGACAGTTTATTAATGCGCCTAGAAAAAAAAACACAGCTCTACAAAATTTATTGCATTTCAATGTAGCAGCAGCAAACTGAAGGAAGCATTTAAATTGTTAATTATGGAGGCACCAAGCTGCTAGGTATAAGGCATCAGGCTAGTGAGGGTTCTGTGGGATCTGTGGGATAGTTTGATAAACCTCCACAGATGCACAAAGAAACCCAAAATACATGAAATGAAATTGTGCATCATATAAATGGGTTTTAAGATTTATGCACATGTGTGCACAGGTGCGCATGTGTGTGCACGCAGATGCAAGCCAAGGGACAACAGGTGTCTTATCCCAAGAATGCCACCCACCTCCTTGAGACAGGATCTCTTGTTAACCTGGAGAGAGCTCACCAAACAGGCAAGACGTCCTGGTCTGCAGACAGTAAAGATCCTCCTGTCTCTGCCTTTCCAGCACTGAATTACCAATGCATTGAATTACCACCTTGCTTGGCTTTGACATGCCTGCTGGGATTTGAACTTGGGTTTTCATGGTGCAAGGCAAGCTCTTGGTGAACTGAGCCATCTTTTCAGCCCAAGATTCAATATTTATAAACAAACTAGTTGTTTGTTTGGTTGGTTTGGTTTTTCGAGGTAGGGTCTCACTCTAGCCCAGGCTGACCTGGAATTCACTCTGTAGTCTCAGGGTGGCCTCGAACTCACAGCGATCCTCCTACCTCTGGCTCCCGAGTGCTGGGATTAAAGGCGTGCGTCACCACACCCGGCAACAAACTAGTTTTGATTTATTTGAGAAAGAGAGAAAAAAGAGGAATACCAAGGCTACAAACTAACTCCAGACACACACACCACTTTGTGCATCTGCCTTTATGTGGGTACTGGGGATTGAATCCAGGCTGCAGGCTTTGCAAGCATGTGCCTTTGACTGATGAGCCGTCTCCCCAGTTCCCTAGATTCGATATTTTTAAAGCAAAATTCAATTTCTCCCAAATGATCTGCAGATTTAGTGAAATCCCAACAATCCCAATCAATACCCTGATACTTCCTGCGCTGAAGCCCTACACCGCAAGCAGATGCACCCACTCTGTGTGGAAGGAGAACGGAGGAAGAGGGCTTCTCTTGTTAAAGAGCCATGTGTGGTGTTGAAGGAGCACCAGAGCGGGTCAGCAGGCCACGGACAGGAGTCAGGACCCAGACCTGAGTGTCTGTGAGAACGAGTGTGTGACCTCACTGTCTCCGGAGGAGAGGGCCGGGGCACAAGGACCAGGATTCCATGTGGAGAGAAGGTGAATTTCTTTTGCTTCTGCGTCATTGAGGCCATCACCAAGGACTGCTCAGAACCAAGCTCAGTGGGAGGTGTGCACACCAGTGGTGACATAACCTCAGCCCATAACATCTAATTTGGGGGGGGGGTCACAAGTTTCCAGGACGGGTTTTCTCCTTCCTCCAGGTCTGACCCAGGCAGCTGATTGCATAGTCCCCAAGGGGCAGACTCAGTTGTACTCTGACTTAGATGGAGGGTGCCATCCTCTGAGATTCTATTTCAGGAGGGGAACCCCCCCACCCCGTCCCATGCATCATGGTGGGAAACTCCAAGTTTTCCTGTCCCTGCCTCCCTGTCTTCCTCCTATAGCCCAAATCCAAAACCTAGCTGACGTGTCCTGAGTTGTTTAAAAGTCCCCAAGGCTGGGCCAGCCTGTTCTCGCTGTTCTGGGTTCCTGGAAATAAACAGTCTCTGTGCCCCAGGTTACTCCCTTTCCTGCCAGCGAGCGCTGTGTGCCTGGTGAAGGGCTGCTTTCCCTGCAAATTTTGTCCTGAATCACCCATCATTCTGCCAGAGACGTCCTCCCTAATGGCTGCATAAAATCCCACATTATAAATGCTCCACTTTTCAAGCCACTGATGGATGGATAGTCCGTTGGCTTCTGGATGCTTCTGTTTGTTTTGATGCAGAAAGAATCTTTTAAACACACAGTTTTATGAGCATGTGGCTCCCAGGGCTGAGGGGTCTGCTCAGGTCTCCTTGGCTCCCAGGGCTGAGGGGTCTTCTCAGGTATCGGGATGTGTCCATCCTGATCCACACGCACGTGTGTGTTGCATGTCAGCATTTCCAGAGATTCACAGGTGTATATACAAGATTCAACAAACTGCAAATATGTCCCTTCTTTCCAACTTGTTACTTTGGAAATTGTATACCTGCATTCCATTTGCTAGACAGGTGCAGTGCGCGTGCACACGTGCACACACACACACACACACACACACACACACACACGGGCCAATGCCTCCCCACGTACGTGGATACACGCACCATGTCGTACTGAGCCATGTGACTCCTACTAGTTAGAGCAGGCAGCCTGCACACCTGCAGGATCACACCACTCACCGTACACCTAGCATCATCAGATAATTACAGCCATCTAACCTTATTATCTAAAGTACCCTTCATAGTCAGAATTGTTCCAATTGTCTCAATAATACTTTTTATAACTGTTTTAATTTTAATCCGGGATAATTGAGGATCACAAATTTCTTTCGCTGCAAGATCCCCTTAATCCCCTCTAAGCTGAACGGGCTCCCTGGACCTCACTTTTACTTTTTGTCTTCCGAGGCATTGATCCTCTGATGCATCCAGGGTAATTAATTTGCAGGCTATCCCTCAAATTCACTTATCTGATTACTTCCTTATCATTTGATTCTGGATAATCCTTTTTGGTCATAGCAATGTGCAACCTAGGCACCTGAAGTCACTACAAGGAAAAGGAAGTCCCACTGGTTCAGGAAGTGCCTGAGAGACCCCTCTCATATCAAGGTCCCTTTTACCCTCAGTAATAAATGAGTAGTCCCCGACTCTGGACGTCCTGATGGTGTGGACAGCCTCTTAGCAGTTCCTTCATCCCATGGTTTAGCATCTGTTGAGGTTCTTGCTGTTACCGTTGCATTGCTGGACAAACACCTGACCAGAAGCAGCTTATGGAGGAAAGGGTTTATGTCAGGCTTACCAATTCCAGGGGAAGTTTGACCATGGCAGAAGAAGCTGGCTCACTTCAGCATCTGCAGCAGAGAGACAGGGACAGAGGGAGAGAGAGACAGAGACAGAGACAGACAGACAGACACACAGAGAGAGAGAGAGAGAGAGAGAGAGAGAGAGAGAGAGAGAGAGAGCGCCAACACCAGTAAGCACAAACAGCCAGAGCTCAAACTGGTTCTCCACACACAGTATGGCTGGACTCAAGATCCATCCCCAATGACACACCTTAGCAGGGCTCCACCTGCTAGAGACTTAAATAGAAAGCTTAATCTTAATCAAAAATACCTAAGACAGGCTGGAGAGATGGCTCAGCGGTTAAGGTGCTTGCCTGAAAGCCTAACAACCTGAGTCCAATTCCCCAGTGCCCACATAAAGCTAGATGCATGAAGTGGCCCATACATATGGAGTTAATTTGCAGTGTCTGAAGGCCCTGACATCATTCTCTCTCTCTCTCTCTCTCTCTCTCTCTCTCTCTCTCTCTCTCTCTCTCTCTCTCTCTCTCTCTCTCTCTCTGCTTGAAAATGATTAAAAATATTTTTTAAAAATGCCCAGCTCTATGGATCCATTTACATTCAAATGACCACAGATGTTCTGTTCTGGATCCAGAATGATGGCTGTGTCTCTGCTGGGGCCTGGCCTCGTTCAGCGCTTTTCAATGAGCTGTTGGGTGCTTCTCACTACAGAAGAGCTTCCTCTCGTGCCTAACTTCAGTGTGTGTTTGGTTGCTTACTGAATCTGAACATGGACTCCGAGCTTAATTTCCCACTTATCTGAGGTTGTATAACATGTCAATCATTTTCCTGCCAGTGCCAAGAATGCCCTCAGCCCTGGCCCTCAGGGTCTCTTCAAGCCAGCACTGGTGTCCTGCTTCCCCTTCGCTAGCCGTTTCTGTCATGGCATTTGGGGCAAAGGCTTGCTCTCATTTCCTTGGGGTCTTCCTGTCTCCACCTTGCAGGCAGCGCTGCTGTGGCAGTACCCTCCCCTCATGTGTGAGTCACCTATCCCTTGACTTGTGTGGCCCACGCCTGCCTCAGCTGGGACCTTGGGTGGTCATGCTCTCTGTGGCCTTTCCCTGGCACCTCCTTTAGTTCCTTTACTTTCTGAAGGCTTCACTCACCCAAGGGTTGAGGGGTAATATCCACAATGTAATTCCCAGATCATATCTCCCATGGGCCGGTGTGCTGGGCTCCAGACGCTGTTTATACTCTGTGTTCGGCATTTTGTCATGCCTGGCGGAAGTCCGAAAGGCTCTCCTGTCACTTCCAGTTAAAGGCATGGCCACCACCCAGCCTCTTGGGCTTAACATGTCACCTTTGTTCTGTGACACCCAATATCTCCTCTGTCACTGCAGCTCTTACCAAAATCACGTGCCCAGGTATAGGAGGGTACACATGTGCTGTGTAGAAAGTATACATGGAGACAGATGTAGACACAGGTGAGTATACAAGAAGACAGATATCGACACAGGTGAGTATACAAGAAGACAGATATAGACGCAGATGAGTATACATGGAGACAGATGTAGTCACAGGTTAGTATAGATGTAGACAGGTATAGATGCAGGTGAGTATATGTGGAGACAGGTATAGACGCAGGTGAGTATAGACACAGGTGCTCTAGATGCAGATGTAGGTGTAGGCAGATATAGGCACATTCCCATTCATGGAGCTGTCCCCAAATACTTCAGGTCACATCCGCACTGTGCTCCTGGATCTCATATTTGATGTTTTCCTTCCTTATCTGAAACTTTCCAGTCTCCTGGTCAGTGAGCTCCTGCCTCCCGGGGACACTCGGAACACACAGTAGATGACCCTGTGATGCAAGCTTATGCACACTGTTTGCGTGCACATGTGTATTGCCTTTAATGACTTCCATGTGCCTCATACCAACCCCATGAAATCACACTTCCTTTATTTAGTCTAAGATGATTTTCTTTCCATTGCACTAAACACGGGGTGGGGGCTTGGTGAACACACTCTCCTCTCTCCCTTCACTGCCCCCGCACCCAATTTATCCAGTCACACGCTGTAGGCCCTGTCCTTGGAACTGCCTCCTGTGTGTGTCTTCTGCAAAGCCCTTGCCTCTCCTTCATCCTGAGTGCCAGAGAGCAGCTGCTTATGGTTCCCTGTGCCACACTGACCAGTGCCAGGACGTCGCCCTCCCTGGCAAGTGTGGAAAGAATTGGAAAGCACACATGGCGGAGAATGAGCCTCTGTGACGCAGCTAGATCCAGTACAACAGGGCAGGAAGACGGACCTCGCTATGTGTCTTGGCTACCTTCTCGTTGCTAGAACAAGTTTAAAGGGGGTTTATTTCAGCGCACAGCTCCAGGTTTCAGTCCATCATCAGGGGAAGGCATGGCAGCAAGATCTTGATGAGCAGAGAGAGATGGATATATCTGCTCAGCCGGCTCTCTCCTTTTATACAGTCCAGGACCCCTGGCCAGGGAGTGGTGCCCTCCACAGTTAAGGTGGGTCTTCCCACCTCTATGAACCTAATCTAGAAAATCCTTCACAACGGTACCAGAGATTAGTTTCCTTGGTGATTTTAAATGCTGTCAATTTGACAACCAGAGATTAACCATCGAAGTATTTTAATATCCGAGAAAACTTTTCTTTCATCCAAGTACTAACCAGACCTGACCCTGCTTAGCTTCCAAGATTAGATGAGATCAGGTGTGTTCAGGGTGACATGATCATGGAGGAGAAAAAACATTTCTTAGTGTATACATGTCCTATGCAGTGGATGCTTTAAAATATCAGCAGATCTCAAATATAGCGTGAAGCAAACGCTCAAAACATTCCTTGTTCGTCCAAGGTTCCTGGCTGCTTTCCACTTAGCACACAGCTTGGGGCTGTGGCTCTCCTGGATTATACCACAGTCCTCGCTCCTCCCCTGAACCCAGTGTGAAGGACAAGCAGATGTTCTCTGCTCCAACCAAGTGAAGGTTGTATACAAGGCCCCTCTTCCTAGCCACTCTGTGTCTCCTGCCCTGGATGCAACATGACCTGCCAAACTGTTTCTGTTGCCACACCTTCCCCGCCATGATGGATATGTAAACCGAAATAAACCCTTTTATTCTTTAACTTCATCTCATCAGGTACTTTATCATAGCAACAAGAAAGCAGCCAATACACCAGGTTTGGCTAGGTCTCTGCAGCTGCCCAACAAAATGGTCCTAAATGCCCACTTGCACCCCAATCTTGATAATTAGGCAAACTCCATACTGTCACTAGCCAGCTGCCCACGCAGACCGAGAGAACACACAGGGGCTCACATTCAGCCTCCCCTGACATCTGAATCCCAGATTCCTTTTCGGATACAAGTGCGTCCATTCAGCACAGGACCAAGGGGCTTGCTAGAGAACCCTCATGTGTCTTGGGTGCTCCAGGCAAAGCGCAGGACACCTTCCAGCGTCGCCCACGGGGCTGCCTGTCCTTCATCTGCCACCAGACACATAAACAATCCTGCTGAACACACATAAACGCCGGTGTGGAGACCCTGGCGGGTGATGAGTCCTACCTGTTCCCAAGATTTACATTCTGAGTGTGAAAGTCAATAAAAACTAATTAGATGTTTACCTCATTTCCTTGGTAATGACCCTTACATGCTACTAATTGTCAAACTGAATCTATATGCAGGCGTTACCTCGATCGGGGTCAGGGCTAATTTCTACATACACAAAGAAACATCATTGTGGTTATTTATACCTGCAGCCAGTGTTCTCCGTGCAGAGGCTCCTGAGCTCATTTCCATAGGAGGAGGAGCCGGAGCCGGGATTTTACTGCACTGAGCAGGGAATTAGGTATGCAGCAACCATTAACAATAACGAGAGTTGTGCACCTAATTCCCCAGCATCATTTTAAAATTTGTTTTATTAAATAATGCTGCAATGTTATGTTAAGTAGTGCAATGTTAAGTAACATTGACTTCAGCCTCATTAAATAATCTCCTTAACTATCATACTGGAAAACTAGTATCATTAGGCAGATGCTGCTCGTCATGGGCTGTGATGGATTATTGCCCAAGATTCTATGCTAAGGAACTAATTAACAAATAAGAAATCACCTATGTGATGTCACCAAAGAGGCACAGGTCACAAAGGGAGCAGGTCTGTAGAATACTTGAAAGGGAGGAAATTCAAGGTGTTTTATAACCATTAAACTCAGAAGCAGCCAAGAAAGCTCCGGAGATGGGTGGCATAGCCCCTGCCCATGGCCTTACTTCTGTACACCTGGATGACAGATGTTGCATCACTCCTGGGTCACTGGGGCATATTACCTGGCAAAACCAGGTGGAAGGATTGGAGTGGGCTCATGACTCCGAAGTGTCGCACTCCATCAAAGGGGGGGGGGCGGAGAACATGTGGCAAATTTGTTCATGTCATGGCACAGCAGGACACAGAGAGCGAACCAGAACTGGGTATAACCGCCCAATGCCTGTTCCTAGTCACCTGTTTCCACCTGCTAGGCCCCACACCCAAAGGTTCCACAACATCCCCAAACAGTGCTACCACTGGGGACCAAGTGTTGATCCCATGGGAAACATGACACTTCACCTCCGGCATTCTAGGTTCATGACACACTCCTAATGCAAAGTGCATTCGGTCAACTTCAAAAGTCTCCATCGTCTTTAACGGTCCCAGCATTGTTCAAAAGTGCAAAGTCTCTTCAAGGCACACTCTTTACTGTGAGTTCCTGTAAAATCAAATCAAATCAAAATGATTTTCATGCAACCAACATAGAACGGCAGAGTCAGCCTTGCGTTCTAAAACAGAGGAGCGGGAGAGCAAGGAAAGATGGGACCAAAGCCAGAGGAAAAACCTCGGTGCATGTGGTGATGCTTGTGTTCCATTTGGCGGCAGCAACGCAGCCCAACCCAGGCCTTGACACTTGTGATGGCATCTGGCTCCACTCGGGATCTACAGCTTTCCTCAACGAATGTCTCGCTTTCCTGGAATTTTCAATATCTTAGGGTCTGCACTACAAGGTAGGCTTAACCTTGAAAGGTCCACGCATCACCTCTCTGCAGGAATCCAACCTGCTATGCATTGACTGTTCACACGGACTTTTTCTGGACTCCTGATGCCATCCTCCACGGCCCTGTAACTCTGACATTCCCTGTGCCTGAAAATCCACTCCTACGAATGATGCCAACTCTGCTGCAAGCTCACAAAGTACCCTGGCCCCTTGACTATGACCATTGTGGTCTCTGTGTGTACATCTGGCAAAAACCCCCCAAAACAATTCCTTACATGGCTCTGTTTGAGCAGGAGCCCTGGAGGGTCTCTCTGATTAGGCACTGACATTCTGAAGGTAAGTCTTCCAGCTGGGCTTGCTTCTTACGCTCTGAGGCCTTGCATTGGAGGGCCTGGACATTAAAGCACTTTTCTGGGCTCGAGAGATGGCTCGGCGGTTAAGGCACTTGCCTCCAGTGCCTAAGGCCCCTGGTTCAATTCCCCAGGACCCATATAAGCCAGACCCACAAGGTGGTGGCCCTGCTGCGCTCTCTCTCTCTCTCTCTCTCTCTCTCTCTCTCTCTCTCTCTCTCTCTCTCTCTGCTTGAAAAAATGAATAAATAAAATAAAGTATCCACCAGTAAACATCAATACTGTTAGATAACACCCTGATCTATGCCAACTCTAGAATAATAAAAAAAAGCACTTTTCTTATTTTCCAAGAGCAAAGTGCACAGTCTCTCTTAAGTGGTGCTAGATTCTCTCACAATTCTAGTCGTTTCGTCCACATCTGCCCTGACCACAACTTTGAATGGGTTCACTCTCCTTTCCTCCCCAGCCTGTGTCTTTCACATCCTCTGCTCCTCTTTCGTTCTGAATTCAAACTAAACACGGTCAAAAGTGGCAAACAACAGCCATGCCATGGCCTGAGGCTGTGATGCCTTGAAATTCCCTCCACCAGCCCCATTAGTCCATTACTTGGGAATCTGTCTTCTTTGGGGATCCGTCACCCACGTTGGGCGCCAGCTCTGGGTCCGTGGGTTACTTAGGGGTTGCAGCGCGCATCAACTCCCCGTTCACCCATGGGAGCTGGGTGAGCAGTGGCTTGGAATAGCTGTGAGCCGAACGAGAGATGAGACTCTTGGGAGAACGCGGCAGTGGGCAGTTCTCATTTATTGGATAGATAACAGTTTCTTATATAGAGAAAAGTCAGAGGTAGAAGCATAGGAAGCAAGATCTGTGAGAGAATGGTGATGTCAGCAGAGGAAATGAAACCGTATTGTTTAGGTTTGTTATTTGCAGTTGGAATAAGTTAGGCTTTGAACTGCTTATCTTATCTCAGGGGACACCTGTGGCCTGCCTAGGGCTGGAGTTCTCAGGATTGCTAAGATTTACAGGGGCCCTCGGACTTTGCCTCAACTTCCTTATCAGAAGGAGACGGTCCCAGAAGCCTGCCAGACTCAGCAAAACCCTACTTCCTCCATGCCCCATTAGCAGGGTACCACAGCCTCTCTTGCATGTTTAGGACATGGCAGAAATGTAGGCAGATTCTCTGCCAGAAAGTAGCATGAATGGCCTCTCCAATCCCATGATCCCTCCCATCTGAAAGCTTGTGAGGCCTTCTGAACTTTAACTGGAATGTCCCATCAATCTGCGTGGATACTCCAGCCTGCAGCTCCAAACTCTTCCAAATTCCTCTCACAAACAAGTTCTGGATGCCTCAGAACCACACAGTTGGGTTACTCAGAGCAGAGCTGACAATTTTCTGTTACTTTTCATACTGATGTGACCAAATTCCTAGCAGAAGTGAGGGAGGGAGGGTTTATTTTGGCTCACGGTTTCAGAAGGATTTCAGTCCACCCTCAGTGGAAGGTGTGGTGACATTCCCGGTGGCTGGAGCCTGAGGCAGCCACTTGTTCACATCATGGAAGGCAGGAAGCAGAGAGCCCTGGGGTGAGCAAGCACTTCAAATGTGCACTCCAAATCACCCCCCCACCAGCCTCCTAAACTCGCCACAGCCTTCAAAACCACACCACACAGTGAGGACCAAGATCTCAAAGCAAGAACCTGTGGGGGACGTTCTAGACTCAAGTCAGCACGGGCATGAATTCTAGGATGCATCATCTCGGTGGAGTGCCTGGAAAGAGGATGTTCCACCCTAATAGCAGGAGGCTATAGGAAAACAGAATAAATAACTGTACCTTTTTCACATGAAAGATAGGATATTAAAGGTCTTTGCTTGTCACTGTTATCTTATTCAAGGTCAGCACCAGCAGAATAATGACCTTCAAAGATGTCCACACCTTCCTAATCCCCCAAACCAGCATGCATGTGTAATACAGGGTAAGTTAATGAGGGTGACTAGCCAGGTGGTCTTAACAGGCAAAGAGCACAGGAGGTCACAGCCTCTGTCACCATCACAATCGCTGCTCCTTGGTGGGGGGGGGGATGAGGCAGGAGGGGGAGAAGAAAGAAGAGGTCTGGGTGAAATGGCTCGTCCTACCTCTGTGGGCCTGAAGATGGAGGGAAAGTTGGCAATGCAGTGGGAGAAGGTTCCAGAAGCTTCCAGAAGCTGGGAAGGAACACAGCACTGTTGGAGCCTTCCTCACAGCTGTGGAAAGCAAGACGTTTGACATAAGACAGAAGTGACTGTTGTTAAGTCACTAGGTATAAGGTGGTGTTAGAGCAGCTCACACATCCGTGATTTGGAATTTCTTCACGCAATTTGCAGATGCGCCCAAGTAAACTCTCCATCAGGAGCCAGAAACGCAGCTGCCTCCATAAAGACACTCTCCCAGGAGACAGAAGGGTGGACACAACCATCATGGCTGCTGAGCTTTCCTGAGCCCCTCTCAAAGAGCGCCTTCTCCTCAGGCTCCCTTGGAAGGATTATTGGCTTGATTGGGTTATAAAAAGTGGATATCTAGATGGTCAAATACAAGCTCAGAGCCCCAGGTAGGAAAACTCCGTAAAAGTGAGATGCAGATCCGTCTGGGATGTACTTCTAAGACCAAGTTTGGGCAGCCGCTGGTTGTCTGCATTTCTCCATCAGGTAGGGGAGGTGACAAAAAGATTAACCTTCTAAAAAAAAAAAAACAAATGTCTACTCTGAACTTTCGATCTGCTTCTCACCAGCTCTCGATTAAGGGGTCTTACTAAAAGGTACTTAAATTTACATCGAAATAGTCTCTCTAGCCACGGAATAAATATAAGCCCTACTCCTCTGTCAGGTTCATGGTCATGACATACTGTGAGAACAGCAAGCAGAATGCAGCCCTGGTCTGTGAAGCTGCTGGTGCTGGCGGGCCGTGTGTGTTCACACGAGAGTGCGTCAGTGTGTGCTGGGTACATGTAGGAAATCTCCTCTGCCTTGGTGGCTGCTTTCCTCTAATGAAGAAAGATTCAGAGAGGGTTGCTCTCTCTTATAGAAGTTTCTAGAATGCCGGGAGTGTTCAATTCTACCCAAGCCATTACGGTAACCACCAGCTAGCATACTGGCTGGTGATTCATATACCCATTCTGGTCATTCTACTTAATTTAAATGTGAGTGCCCACGGGTGGCAGAGTGGTTCTTGTACGAGTCCTGGAGCTGTGAACTCGCATGCGCAGAATGCTCGTGGGCCCCAGGGCGTGCGGAATGGTCAGCTTTCAGACAGCCTCACCCCAGCCTCTAGAATCTAGAAGAATAACCCTTCTGTGAAAATCCATGCTCACCCATCCATCATCCTGTCAGTTTTTAAAAAAAGACCTTTAGTCTGGATGTCTTGTATCTGTCATTGGTTACCTTACCTGTCAATGTGTATTACACATTGTGCCTCCTCTGAGACCCGTACCCTGAGGTGGCCATTCTTGGCACCTTTTTATGGCACAGGCAAAATTAATACAGTGTTAATGACTGCCATCCATTAAAAACATAGCTCCCAGTCAGAAGTACCCTTGAACTTTAAGGCAGTTCAGAGCCCCATGTGCAGGCAGATGTTTAATTATGGGAGAGACCCCTCAGGGATGCTGTCTAAATTCTCCTCACCAGGGAATGCACCCTCAGTGTTTAGGGCCTTCGAACCACTGTCACCTCGGCATGATAAAGACCATCGCAGACATACCTTATCCACTTCACTCTAGCGGACACAAGTATCTTCAGATGTCTCAGCCTACACAGGTTACATTTCTGAATGAGGAAAATGAGAGTTCTAGATCTACTTGCCTGTCTCGGTAATTTGGTCCTCTTCCTACCTACTGCTCATTTGACCAGTGTTATTTAGGATGCTGCCTGATTGGGCTTTGGGGAAATTACAGCTGTGAGGCTCTCCCCAGTTCCACCACCTCTGAAATTAGTTAGCCACGCGCACTCACGCATGCCAAACTCAATGGAAGGACATTGTCTTGCTTCTTAAGAGGGTGTTTCCACTCTGCACACCTGTTATGAAGCTCTTTTATTGAGTATGTGGGATTAGAGCGTAATCTCTCCAAGTGAGCCCCACACAGGGACTGCAAGCAACTCTTAAATATTTGCTCAGCTAAAAGTGCCACTGTACCAAGCCAGCGAAAGGACACAGGATAAACACACGGCTGGCCTGGAACACACCCCAAAGATGCTGGGAGCCAGTCTGGGATATTGCTAAGCCTGGGAAGGGAGCCATCTCTGTGAACAAATGCATGAGTCAGTGTTTATGTCTCCCGAAGAAAGACCCAGAAACTGAACCAACCAATGCTCTCAGGAGCTGTGCACACTCAGATTCTGAAGGGAAACCCCCTGGGACTCCCAGGGAACCCCATGGGGCTCTTACTTTGTGACTTCAGAGGCTGTGATTTAATTCAACGAAGGGACAAAGGACGTGGTGAATGGTGCTCCACCTCTGGCCATACTTAGCAGCACCTGGAAGACTGTCCACATGCCTGCACCTGCAGCTCACCCTGGAACTAGAGGCAATGCTTCAGGGAGCAGCCTTCTTCGCAAGTGGTCCAGAGAGATTTAACGGCGGTGATGGAGGAACCACTAACAAGAAGACCTAGAATGCTGTCCTGCTCAGGATACGGGGAGGCTGGAGGAGCAGATAGACAGGGAGGTCCCAGAAGCCATAGAGAGACCCCTTGAGTGGACCTCATTGCTGGGTGAATAAGTACTCCCAGATGGACTGTTCTAGAACACTCCAGGCCCCAAGAAGGAGTAGCTGACCTCAGCCATGGCAGACATTGAACTGACTTCCCTTTGAAACTCCTCAGGGCAGGACAAGATGAGTCCCCAGTAGAAGCTAAGGAAAGATGTCAGGTCCCATGATGTCCCCCAAAGCCAACATCTCTGGACATCGACAGGTGTGCTATGTGAGATAAAACATCAAAAATCTGTGGATTAAAAATAAATGACAATCTCTGATGGAGATTCTGTTTGTATTTTTCAGAAGGCGGTGAGAGAGCTGTGGTCATTCCAAGTCCACCGATGAATCACAGGCCGAAGGCTAACATCCCAGCAAGAGATGAACCACCCCAGGCCCATCGTGTAGGCCCCAAGTGAAACACTTGAGACAGTGGTGGGGCAAGAAAGAGACCTAAAACCACAGCCGATCAGTCAACCCAGGATAAGTCAGCGAGACAGACACCAACGACTTCCAACACAACTTAAAGTAAAAGCACAGAGATTCTTAAATTCACAACAACAACAATGAAACAGACTTAAAACTCACCCTCCATGACTCAGAACTGAGTGGAAGAGGGGGTGGAAAGATTGTAAGAGCCATGGTGGAGAGATTACCCAGAGACAATACCCCCCTCAGCTACAATTCATGAAGGGGGGCAACCTGGCTGCCTCCTGTGCTGTCCATAACCCCTTGCCACATGGATTGATCCAGTGTGCCCACCGAGGAGGATACCCAGTGGATTGGGGATGGGGGGAGGGATACGGGAATATAAGCACAATATTTACTCAATCAATGTATCTAATTTGGGGCAATAAAGATAAAATGAATGAATCAATGAATGACAACC
>PVHP010007082.1:0-20044 GCA_004024765.1 Zapus hudsonius
CACATCTCTCTCATTGTATCCTGAAAAACACAAACACATTAGGCTTATCCTGAGTTGGTTGAATGGCTGTGGCTATGGGTCCCTTGTTCATCCCGTCCTTCTCTGCAGGGTTCCATATGGATCCTCCACAATATGACTGTGGTGGCTCATCTCTTGCCATGGTCTCATCTTTTGGCCTGCTGTCGGGTGGTAGGGTTGTCCGTTTGCAGGTTTGTAAGATTAGCATCTAACTTCAAATAGGCCCATGCTCAACTGGAGTGAATATAAATACATTACCTGAAGGCCAATTCACACATTTCAAATTCTTCCTAGTATTTTCTTGTGAATTCAAATTATTTATGAAAGATTCCAAGTTATCTCTTTTTTTTCCATGCATGTGTTCAATCACTTCACAATCTGAGAAATATGGTTATTTTTTGTTTCCATACTAGATGGTAGGCTCCTGTTCTTACCCCTGATAGAATGCACTAAAGTGGATATATCCTCCCTCAAGTTAATGACAATTAGGGAAACACCACCACTGTTTTAATTTTTAATATAATGAGGTAATGCCCAAATCCCAGCAAACAGAAGCTACACCAAAGGGTTGTTTTCTCCCTGCCAGGGCAATTGTGGTAAGGGGAGAGACCCAGTCACAGGCTGAGACTGCACTTGGCCTTGGGCACAGAGAGAATGTAGAGGGCAATTGGCCAGCACCATTAGTCAGCAACGCATTCCTGTGCTCCCTGCAGCCCCCACACCCACCTTCCATCTCTGCCTGGCCGGTGGCCTCGGGTGATCAGAGTTGGAGTCTTCTCAGAATACATATTCCTCCTTGAGAAACCTTGAAATGATTTGTCTGTAGCCACACAAACTCTCTTCCCTTTAATAAGGAGAGATCTCAAATGTGACCGAACACTTGAACTTCAAACCTGTGCCAAACATTCCTCAGTGGAATTTTGCTGGGTATCATGTTCTTGCTTGCTTTCCAATCACATTCCTCCACATTCCTGCTTTGCTTGTTAGCACTAACAAATAAATTACTTCCATATAAATCCTCACTTCAGGGTCTGCTTCTGAAATCGACCTATGACACAGAAGTAATTTAAGAAAGGGAAGGGTTTATTTTGGCTTACAGCTTAAAGGGATGTATTCCATCATAACTGGGAAGGTATGGAAGCAAGGAATGAGAAACTCGCTAATCACATTTCATTCAGTCAGGGAGCAGAGGATGAATGGAAGTGGGGCGGAGCTATAAAACCTCAAAGCCCACATCTCATGACCCACGTCCTCCAGCAAGGCTCCACCCCTGAAGGGTCTTCAACCTTCTCTAACAGCACCACCAGCTGGGGATTAAGTGTTTAAAAACATAAGTTTATGAGGGACATTTTACACTCAAGCCAAAGCACAAAAATTAAGAAAAAAACATAAATTCTGGTCATGAGCAGATGAAACACCTATGGAAATGCAAAACTATAACAAAAGTTTTTTTCCATAAACAGAACAACTAACAGGTGAATTGGACAGGTGGAAAAGGAGTGTGTTGGATAATAAGAGAAACCCACAGTCAGAAAAAAAAACACAAAAAGAGTAGTTTTTCCTTGATAAAGTTTCATTTCAGCAATTGGCTGATTGTCTAATGTGAAAAGAGAAAAAGTAGAATGTTTAAAATGATTGAATAAAATAACAAAATAAATGAAAACACAATTATAGAAAATACCTTTTAAAATAGCAGATTGATTTGATGAAAAATTAATTTGGACATCTACAAATATTATGATGCCAGATTGAGCACATAGCTACATAGAACTGTTTTACTCACTCATGCAATCGTGCCGAAATGACAAGAAAAAAAAAAACATTCAATCTACAGAGGGGAAGGCAGCAGAAGACAGTGGTAACAGAATTTGATAACTGCAAAGCAAGTGATGCAGTGAACATTAATCTGCAATTAGGAAAAGTAATAAATCCATCCTACTACAACATCCTCAGAAGATTCTAGAACCAGCAACACTTAGTAATGCCCAAACTGTGCCTGAAGGAAATGTGACGCAGTCAAGAAGACTGGGTCACGGTGTTGGAGAAGCAGTTCACTTTCTACCAGGTGACAGTCTTCCTCTTTATCATTCCAGTCCAGTCTTGAGAGCAATCACTTCTGCTCCAGAAGTCTGAGGGCCATTTTCTTCTAGGAAGAGTAAATCAAAGGCTATTTGGATTGGTAATTGCCACAGTTGAGGATACATTCGGAAAGTGTATCAAGAAGACAATGGTGAAGTAACAAAATGAACACTGAATGCTGAATGGCTTCCAGAACCAATCAGGCCTTGCCATCCAGTGAAATAAAGATCACAATGTTGGTGTGACCCACTTATAAGGAGGAGTCTGAAGATTGGGATCAACCTGCAAAGACATTCAAATTTGACAAGCCTCATTCATGAGCTCAGAGCTTTCAATCCGTTTGAAGTCTTCAGCTCTTAATCATGATTATTCAGTCAACAGAGACCAAAAGAGCCACATAAAAACTTTACTTTGTGAGAAACCATCCCTGTAAAGAAAGAAGTAACCCTAAAATATGAATGAATGAATGAAATCAATATTCCAAGAGAGGGAAGGAAATTTTGTAAGATATGACATAGAATAGATGCTATCAAATAAACATATAAATGGAAGGAGCGGGGGAGCTTCTGAAAACGTTTTTCATGATTATAGTAAAAATAAGACACTAATAGAAGAGTTAGAAGATAAAGAAAAGTAAAGCAAAATGAGATGAGATCATGAAAGAAAAGGTAAGATATTTAGGTTATTGCACAAAGTCCAGGATCAAAGACTAGAACACAGAGAAACCATGAAGATTTTAAAGGAATAAGCTTCCAGTGAACTATTATAAGAAATATTCCCCCAAATGGAGAATGAATTAAAAGAAGGTCACTGGATGTTCATCATCACTGTGAAATGCTCATCTGCACACCTCACATAGGTGCCATGATGCAAACATACTAAATAAGAGACCACCCTGTAAACATCCAAGTTAAAGGATGACCATGTGACCTACCATCCTAACTAAACCATGCTAACATTAGGTTCTTTTCTCCAAATTTCCCAATTTGCATGCTGTTTTATTTCACTGGGAGACCTATAAAATGGTCACAGTGAAAAAGTACCTTCAAAAATAAAACTATTCCTAAGTAAAATAATATAGTATATATCTGTTAAAGCACAAAAATTCTTAATATTGCTCTTTCTGAACATTAAAAAATCACAATAGACTTGGCACATGCTAAATTACATTAATCGTTTTAGCTGTTTCTGCATATGTTTTAGCTACTTATATGAATAATAAAGTTTTGTTCATATTTTATGAAGAATGTTTCTTTTTATTGTGGTTATATAGTTTGAATTATGACCACGAAACTTAATTCTAATATTTCACATTTATTAATAAACTGAAAAGTTTGACATTATTGGTTGGCTTTTACCTACAGGCCATATGTTTTATTGAAGCTACTTCAATTATAAATGCTGAAGTACTTGATAAAAATTCACTCCAGGTGAATTTTAATTTTTCTTTATTGAATAAAGTTTCAACCCAATGTGTCATTCACTGTACCTTATTTGACAGACTATTTTATATGATTAAGATCTATATTGCCTTTCTAATTATTCAAATTTAAACAATGAAAAATTTAAATGCTCAATTTTTTCGGTTCTGTTATATAAAATTAATTTATTCAATTAAAACTAGCAGCCCTATAAAATCTTGCTCCCATAAATCAAGATGAATAAATCCAAATTAGGTGTTTCAAAAATTAAAAGAACATTAAATCCTCATTATTTCTTTTCTTCAGCACCTCACCTGCTATAACAGGATAAATATCATTGTCTTCAATTTGCAGGTTAGATAATTGTGATTGAAAATCACTGAATAGTTCTAAAGTTGTTTTATGCTCCATTCATTGAATACTTTGATTTTTAAATTCTGAACAATTTTTTCACAAATGTAAGCACAGTTATATGATATACTTTCAAAAGGTCCACATCACTATTGAACACCAGATGATTTACACATTACCTCAAATGTTGAAACACTTCTGAAATGGAATTTTTGAAGGATAGGAAAGAAAGGGCCATATGCTATATACTAAGTCCTTTCTGGAAAAGCACTGTTTACCATCCTAAAATTCTGTATCCAAAGTCTCTGTCATATACAAGGCTAATATTTTAAAATGTAAGCCCACACAGTCATGTGCATGTGTTGACGAAGCTACTGAATGATGTTTTCTAACAAAAAGAGATAGAGGCTGCTGCATAGTAAGATGAAAAGTATTTTTCCTCCCAAAAGACTGATCACAGCTTAACCTAGGGAACTTTTAGACATTATCATTTATGGAAATAGAATTTTTCCACATGTGATTAGGATCACGAGATACTTTATCCTGGATTACATGGATTGACCCTAAGTGCAATGAGGTGTATTCTTACAAAAGGGTGGCAGGTGGTTACTTTCCACACAGAGAAGGCAAGGAGAGATTTGAAGATACTGACTTTGAACACTGTAGTGAGGCAACTGTGACCCACACAAGCTGGCAGAGCAGAATGGCCAACACATTCCCCCATTGATCCTCCACAGAGAACATGATCTTGTCAATCTCTTCATTTTGGTCCAATGAAAGTGATTTTGTTCTGTGGCCTCTAGGGTGAGGAGCACAATATTGCAAAAGAATTACTTGATATTTCTAATTTATAAAAACAATAATCCAGGAACCATTAATGGGAATGGATAGTGAGGGAGAGGGATAATGTGAAAAAAACATAAAATTGAATTAAGTCAGATTGATTAATATGGGCCCACTTCACTTTTACACATGAAGTCAAAGTTTGTGGTTTTCTCAGGCTAAACACCAACTGTTCTACAGTCCTTGGATCTCAGAGGTGGCCCTACTTCCATAGGTCAAATAGGCTTTGTCCCATTCTATTCAAGGCCCCTCTTACCAGGTGGTGTCCACGGCTTCCTCAGGAGCTTACTGTATGAAAGTTGGGATTTTATGGTGTCAATTCATTATTAGTTTAGTTTTTTCTATGAATCTCTCCACCCTCCCATTCCCCACCCCAATTCTTTCCATCCCCTTTTACAGTCTCTCAACAAATTTCAAATCAACAAGAAGTTATAGGTTTCTACTAGTGTGCAAAGAGAAAATGAATGTTAATATAGAAATCTATTCCAAGTTAAACAATCAAACTCTGAGAACCACAAGCATGTTGATTCCAAATTATATGTTCAGATTTATGCTAAAAATAATCATATGTCTGCACCATTATATTCTCATTGTTGGGGAAAATATCAAGCCAGAAGCAACTAGGGAAGGAAATAGTTCATTCTGGATTACAGTTCTAGAGAATAGAGTCGATCATGGCAGGGAAGCATATCACAGTGTCACATCAGCAAAGGAGAAAGCAGAGAGAAGAGAAAATGGGTCTGGACTATAAACTTCAACACCCATCCACCCCCCACCCAGGCCAGTAAAGTTCTGTCTTCATCAAAGGTCCATCTCCTAAAGGTTGCTCATCATCCTGAGCAATATAACAAGCTAGGGATTAAGTATTTAAACCCATGAGCATATGAGGGAGCATTTGCTATTAAACCACCACATTTTACCCCTGACCTCCACTTCCATGGGCTCTATGGCCATCTCGGGATGCAAAGTGCATTCAGCCTAACCTCAGGGAACTGAGAAGGAAAAGGGGCAGAAAGAATGTAAGAGCCATGGTGGGGAAGAATATCCAGAGACATCGCCCCCCTCAGCAACAATGCACAAAGGGGGAAGAAAAAAAACTGGCTACCTCTGTTGCAGTTCATAACCCCCTACCCTGGACAGATCCAATATGCTCACTGAGGAGGTACCCCCCTGGGTAGGGGACAGAGAGGAGGAAAATGGGGACACCATCACAAGATTTTCTCATACAGTGTATATAATTATTCATAATAAAGGTGTTACTTTTTTTTAAAGTCCCCACATTCTTTACCTGTCCTGTAAAATCAGAAACGTAATACTCTTAACAGAAATATCACAGAGTACACATTCCCATTCCAAAGGTGAGGAAAGGGGTTATAGGAAAGAAAGATTGAACCAAAACAAGACTAAACCCAGCTGGGAAAATATCAGATTCTACAGCAGCTCCATGTCTGGGAACTGGGGCTTGTGATGATATCCTCTGGACTCCAGAAGGCTTGGGTAGCTTTGTCCCCAGCTGTTCTGCCTGTGGACTGTCTCATGGACCACTTCTGCCCCAAACCCTCAACTTTTCTTGAGAGGTGCCCTATGGTCCTGATATATCTAACATCCTGAGGTTTCTTTTTTAAAATATGTTATTTATTTATTTGTGGAGAGAAAGAGAGAGAGAAGCCTCTTGCTGCTGTGAATGGACTCCAAATGCATATGCCACTTTGTGCATCTGGCTTTACGTGTGGTGCTTGGGAATCAAACCCTATCTATCAGGCTTTACATGCAAGTGCCTTTAACAGCTAAGCCATCTCTCCAGCCCTTGCTTTTTATTTCTTATTTAGTTTTATATTAAGGTATCTTACGGGACCCATAAGACATTCCAGTGTTTTAACTTCTTTATTTTTCTACATGATCTATGCAATTTGTGAAAATATTGTCAATTTTTCCTTGAACTTTTGTCAATTTTTTCATATATTTTAATGCTATGCTATTAGATGACTTAGAATTCTTATCTTTGTGATGAAACAAATGTTAAATCATTTGAAGTAATTACTTTAATCACTAAACGTGCTTAACATGTTTGTCTTAAATTTCATTTTGTCTGAAAATACCATTGATTCATAACTAAAACAAGCTTCTTTAATATTTCTCTGATGTTAGGACTAGGGAGGTTGCTAAGTGGTTAAAGGCGCTTGCTTGTGAAGCCTGTTACCCGGGGTTCTACTTCCCAGCTATCCGTGTAAAGCCAAATGGTGTTCATTTCCCAGGCACACACACACACACACACACACACACACACACACACACACACACACACACACACACACAAATAAATGAATAAATAAATAAAATTTTGAAATATTTTAAAATGTTTCTCTGATAAATATTTGACATATTTTTTTTAATTTTTTTTATTGTCCATAATGAGTTACATTATTTAGTGGGCCAACAATGAGCTGTTATCCCCAATTCCTCAATTCCCCCCCCTCTCCTCATCCCCAATCAGCTGGATATCCTCCTCCTCCGTGGGTCGTCTGGATCAGTCCTTGTGGCAGGGGACCATGGATAGCCTAGTATTCATCCCAGTTCTCCTGGCCCAAGTGTGTTGTTACTGAGGGGTACCATGCCTCTGGATAGTCTCCCCCACCACGGCTCTCACAACCTTCCGCTCAGTTCCCTGAGTTGTGGTGGGTGAGTATTAAGGCTGCTTTAATGTTGTGAGCTTTCATTTCATGCTTTTTAAAAATATTTTTTATTTATTTATTTGCAAGGAGAGAGAGACAGAGAGAATGGATGTGACGGGGCCTCTAGCCACTGCAAACGCACTCCAAATGCATGCACTTCTTTGTACATCTGGCTTTACATGGATACTGGGGAATTGAATTCAGATCATTGGGTTTTGCAGGCAAGCTCCTTAACTGCTGAGCCATCTCTCCAGGCCCTGATTTTATGCTGTTTAATGTTTATGCCATATGTATATTTATTTTAACTGCATATATTTTAATTCATCCTACAAATATTGACAACCAATGAATTTAGAACACTTGTATATTTTTAATTTTTATTTATATTATTAAATTGTATGGTGTGTGTGCACATGTGCATATGTGTGTTCATATATGTATGGGTACACATTGCAGAAGGGGGTACATACAGCGGCAAGAGGTTGGCATAGGGTATCTTTCTCAACTACTCTCCACCTTAATGCTTGAGACAGGATCTCTCACTGAATCTGGAGCCCACTGATTCAGCTAGACTGGCTAGCCAGCCCAGGTATCCTCCTGTCTCCACACTCCCAGAACTAGAATCACAGGCAGATACCTTTGTATGCAGGTTTTATGTGAGTGCTGGGGTGCATACTCAGGACCTCTTGCTTTCCTCAGTTCCCAATAGTATGGCTAGAAGTATTTCTACCAACTTATCCTAGATAGATAGATAGATAGATAGATAGATAGATAGATAGATAGATAGATAGTTCAAAATTAGATACATTGTATGGGCAAATATTGTGTTGGTACCCCATTTCCCTCCTCCCTGTCCCCAACACACTGGGTAACCTCCTCAGTGGGGATGCTGGATCAACCTGTGGGTTGGTGGGTTATCAGTAGTCAACCAGGTTCCCCCCTCCTTTGTGAGCTGTTGCTGAGGGGGTAAAGTCTCTGGGTATTCTCCCACACCATGGCTCTTACATTCTTTCCTCCCCCTCTTCCGCTCAGTTCCCTGAGTCATGGTGGGTGAGCTCTAAGTTTGCTTTATTGTTGAAATCTTGAGATACTCCATACTTCTGCTTTGGGATGTGTTGGAAATCCATGTCTGTCCCATTGACTTATCCTGGGTTGACTGATTGGCTGGGTTATAGGTCTCTCGCTTATCCCACCACTCTCTCGAGGTTTAGGGCCCATACGCTAGGCCTGGGGAGGTTCATCTCTTGCCAGAATGTCAGCCATCTGCCTGTGCTATATTTTAATTAATACAACTTTATCCCTTTCCCCTGCCTTTCTCTTCATATATTCTTATCTCTTCCAATCCCATATTATAATATCCTTAGATATGGATTTTAAAACTTTTCTTTATTTTCTCAAAATTTGAGAAATTTCCCATTCAGTGGAGACATGAAAAGGAATAATATTCTTAAACTCTGTCTCCTTGAGGTTTGTTTTCCAAATTCTGTCTTCTTACAAGCCCAGGCATCCATTCTGTGTTCAATCCAGCACTTGTGGGTGTTTGAAGTGAGAAGGTTTCCAAGAATCTATCTAGTCAGCCATGTTCCTAGACAGCAAGTGACATTGTCAAGAGATCTGTTCTAGCCTTGGCTAGCTGTGGAAATGAGCACAGAACTCTTGATTTCTCCTAGGCTTTTCATTTTCAAAGTTGTAATGCTGGAGATGTCTTCACCTCAGGGCTTCTTTATCACATGATCTTATAAGTGATATTCATTTTTGACCGCTAAGCCACTCTACAGTATCACATTAAATGTCCTTTTGTTTTTTTAAGGTTTTAATAATTTTAAAAATAACCACCCACCCTCTCTTAGGGTCTATAACCAACTACACATTTGGGGAATCAGGAAACAGTCTGTTCCTAAGGCTGTGCCAAGTTATGTGAATTTAATCAAGTGGCTTAAAGTTTGTTTACCTTTATTTCCTTCCCACTGTTGTCGAAGTTACTGCCTTTTAAAAAATGTGTATAAATAGCACTGGACTAAATTTTGAGAGTAGAGCCTGTCTGTCAATAGGAAGTGAGGACCTTAAAGGAGCTAAAAAAAATCAAGAGCTCCTTTCTTTCTTTCACCATTGATAAGCATCTTCAACTAATTTCTGCGGTTGGATTTTAGCTAAAGCTATGAGAGGTAGAGAGGAACTTCGTATTTTGACTGGCCTTGGATTTTGCATGTATGAACGGCAAGAATAATGAATGGTCAGCTTTAGCAATTCTGTGTTTAGTATGAGAACACTGCTATGATTTGGGCTCCAGTGGGATCAACTGGAAACCACTTCACTGCCACACAACTCAGAAAGGGGAGGCAGCATGGGACAGGGCCTTTCCTTTAAGTGTTGTTGTAATTTGGGTAACAGGTCCTTAAAGGCTTGGTCCCCAGGTGGCATGGCTGAGAGCTGATCGAATCTGTAGGAGGATGGCCTGGGGTGAGGTCCTTCGGGACATGGAGGGGAATGTGGGAACACAGACTCTTTCTTCAATGTTTCCGGGCCATGAGGAGAGCAGTTTGCTCCACCACATACTGTCTATCTTGCTATCCAGCATGCCCACCAAAGGCTCAAAGCAATGCTTCTAATCTTGTACTAGAGTCTCATAAAGCATGGCCCAAAATAAACTTTTTGACTTTATAAGTTATCTATCCTGGACCTTTTGTTATGACAACAGAAAACAAACACACTTTCCTATTGTTTCCCCTGAATGTATTTACAATCATGTGGTTTCAGCTGAAATGTGGCTTCATACTGGTTCCTTGGGGAACACAGGAGCCTGAATTGTTCTCGGGGTTATTCCATTTTGTGGCTTTAAGAATCATGTGTACTCAACCAAGCCACCAGCTGTTCTGTGGGGTGGGGCTCCGGCTCCTCTTTGCAGGCTCCTCTCCAGATCAGGGACACTCATAGTCCCCAGGATGGCAGCTGGGGGAATGCACTTGAAGGTTAAATGGGTGGAATTCCCAGCATTTAGACTCACTCTTATAGCAAAGTTTGCACACATTAGCCCTTGCCTGTCTGATGGAGGCCTTCGAAGGCTGTGTCAGAAGAGAAAAGCAGGGTTTCCACTTACTGAGCCATTTTGCTAAGTTTTCACTAGAGAGAGCTTGTTGTTCACTTACTGGTAGTCAGTGAATTATTATAGTTTGAAAATATTATATTTAATCTGAGGGAGTGGGCAGAGAAAGCATGACGATAATTTAATGGTAATTTGAACTCTGGCAGGTTCATGCTTGCTGCTTTTTGGTATTTGCTGGCTGGTGGTGGTGGCTCTCTGCTTGGATCTGTGAAAGGAAGCCAGCTTCTTCTGCCACTGTTGGAACTTCCTTCGGATCTGTAAGCTTGAAATAAATCCCTTCCTCCCATAACTGTGTCTAGTTTGAATGTTCATGCTAGCATTGTGGAGATATGACTGTGACACTAGCTTAAAATAATTATATATTGATTCATTTTTCAAATTTTATTTTATTTTGACAATTTCATACATATAATGTATTTTGATCATGATCCACATTTTTATTAAGGAGTAAGAGCATCATAATTGATTAGTTGCATATTGCATGTTATTTTCCTAAGATATTTGGATGCTGCTTAATTTATTCCTCAATTTAAAATATGGGATTAGTGGCAAAATTTCCTATGTCATATAAATGAAGGAATGAATGTTTATTTTGGGTAGCAAGTTTGCCTGAGATTTCTGGCTCATAAGTAAATGATGAAGCTATTACTGTCAGTCAAACAGTTAAAATGTGGGGTCTGGCAAGGAAAACCAAACTAATAGACAATCCAAACTCTTCTTTTGTCTGGCATTAATTAATAGAACCAAGTTAATACTTTTGTTATCATTCATTTCCTTTAAATTAACATTGGGAAAATTGTCCCTAAGTGTGGTTCAGCTGAGACGTATATAAATTGTATCTGGAAAATGTAGGCCTCTAAGAGATGCTACTAAATTTAACCTTCAGGCCAGAGGGATGAAACCCTGAAGAGAGGACTTCTTCTCCCAATGTTTATTGTTTTATGTGAAACTGATTGTTTGATCTGAGGACCTCAAAGTCACCTATCGAGTGGGCATTTAAATTTCTAATAGGCCATTTGTGAGATGCACCACATAAAACTGCTATTACGGTTCATTTTTCAGAGCCTCGCCTCACCCATGGTTCTACTAATAAACAGCAATAGTAAGCCAGAGGAATTAGAAGGCAAAGAAGAGACTTCTCAGCCAGCATTGGTGGCTGTTCTGTGAGCTATTCTAATGCTGCAATTGGGAATTACTCCAGCAAATTCACCCAAGACTGAAAACATTCTGGTCTCCTGACTCACTCTCTGCATGTGAAAAGAACCTTCTTAGTCCTGCTTATAGCTTCCACCGCAGCCCTAAATACAGAATAATGAGCAGTCTGCTTATGCTGCTTCCTCATGAGCTCAGAGATGCCAACACAGAGAGCTTAGGAACAACCCAGGCACTATGAGAAGGATGGAGGGGGAAGAGGACAAACGGCGGGTGTATGAAGAGTGAGTGTCTGTTAGACCTGAACAGTCACAGGACATGAAGCCTGAGGGAGGGAACATAATTTCTACAACAGATAACTAAGCAGATGGTTGGTGCCACCCAGAGAGAAGCAGAGGTTCTTGGTTGCCGATTTTGCCTTTTATTTGCTTTCACCTCCACGTTGTATTTTGTTTCAGTAGAAACTGGTAAGAAGATGACTGATGTCACGTGACTACAACAAACACTAAATAACCTGCTTCTCATTTTGTTTCTTTGATTTCTACCTTCTATTGTTCCTTTTGTTTTTCAAGGTTGGGTCTCACTCTAACCCAGGCTGACTTGAAACTCACTATATAGTCTCAGGATGGCCTCGAACTCATGGTGATCCTACTAATCTCTGCCTCCCAAGTGTTGGGATTAAAGGCATATGACACCACAGTTAGCTTGTAGTTATTTTTGTACAAGATCACAAACAGAACTCATATCACACAGAAAAAAAAGACCTGAAATTTCTACAGCCAAAACTGTTCCTGAAGCAGACCCTGCAAACTATCACGCTAACTCTCTCCTCACAGCATCATTTTCCTGTTATGTCTTGAGAGTTCATTCCAAAGCTTTAAAAGTAGAGATATTTTGTTTGAACGTGTAGATCTTTGGCTTTTTGAGAAACTATGAGTCAGATTCCCCCATGATGCTGTCAGCTGGAAAGGACCCTTGAAACAATATATATGCTCTTCAACATATCCTTGCTGCCTTCACTTGGTTTTATACAAAAGTGTCCTGAATTCTTTAGTCATTCTACTCTAGAGCCTTTACCTTAGGCCAAAAGTCTTGTCTAGCGTTTATTTATTTATTTATATATTTATTTACTTACAAGGAGAGAGAGAGAGAGAGAGAGAGAGAGAGAGAGAATAGCCACCAGGGCCTCGAGTCACTGCAAACGAATTCCAGATGCATGCTCCACCTTGTGCATCTGGCTTTATGTGGGTACTGGGGAATTGAGCTCAGGTCCTTCTGCTTTATAGACAAGCACTTTAACTGCTGAGCAATCTCTCCAGCCCAGGAGCTCCTCTTCTTTTTTATTTTTTTATATATTTTTTATATTTTATAGATTTTTACATATAGATGTTTATATATTTTATATATTTTTATATATTTTATTATATATTTTATATATAATGTATATAATCCATAATTATATACATTATATGAGCAAATCTTATGATGGTAGCCATATTACAGTCCTCTCTGTCCCCAACCCACTGGGTATCCTCTTCGTGGGTATACTGGATCAGTCCATGGGGTAGGAAGTTATACATAGCACAGCAGGTAGCCAGTCCCCCCACTTTGTGTGTTGTTGCTGAGGGGGAGATGTCTCTGGATATTCTCCCCCACCATGGCTCTTACAATCTTTCTGTCCCCTCTTCTGCTCAGTTCCCTGAGACATCTGAGACATTGGGGGTGAGGTTTAAGTCTTTTTATTGAGATCTTAAGTGTCTCTGAACTTCTGCTTTGGGTAGTGTTGGGTGTCATTGATATCTGTCTCTTTGACCTGTCTTATCTCTTTCTTTCCTGGAAAGTTACACCTTCTGAGAAAGTTTCCTAGAGGATTAACCAGTTCAAAGAAGGTTGCTTCATTTCTTGGAAGATTAAGATTTCTGGGAATATTTCCTCTTTCTCAGAAAACCTAAACCCCTATCTAGAAACCTAACATAGAAGCTAACTAGTTCAGCCCATCCAGTAAATTCCCATAAAAAACCCCAAGTTGGGTCTCTAGGTGGACTTTCCCATTACTGGGAAACCTACTCCCTGTCTTCCTTTGGGCAAGAGCTCTGATCTCCTACCTTCTTTTAGGCTCTATGAGCTCTGTCTCTGTAAGCACTTTAATAAAAATCTTTCCAAACTCTCAAGCCTATGGTTTTAATTCATTGAAATTCAAAAGACAAGAACCTGAAGGTCACTGACTCAATGGAAGTTCCATGTGACCGTGACCATCAGCACCAAAACTCCTGAATTATTGCTGACCCAAGAGCTGAAAAGGGCACCATCAGTCTCAAAGACACCCCAAAATCCCTGTACCAAATCCTTCTTAGTCATCATTAAGATCTTGTCTTACATATAATTAATAGTCTTATTTCAGCAGAAACTTGGCTGAGAGAAAATATAGAAAAAACACTGCCCAGGTGCTCAATGTCGGGGTCTTGTGCCTCTGGGGTTGAACCAACAGTCCTCACTCTGATGACATGACTTCTTATTGCTGCTCTCTATAACTTATCCCTATTTCCAAGACACCTAGAGACTTAACACTCAAATTAGGTATCTGAATCCACCCTCCAATTCTGAACACTTGATTTCACACTCAAGATTGTGCTTTTAGTTCCTGTGACTCCTTGGTGTCCTCCTGCTAATATTCAGAAGACCAGACTCCTCTAAATGAGTTTAACGAAATATGGGATGTAGGGTGTAGCTGAATTATTTGATTGAGGAAGGTTCCTTAGTGAATACCTTTGTTACACTTAACTATTTTTTATTACTGGAAATCTGTCTTCTTTTTTTGTGGTTAAGACGAAAACACATCTAGAACCATTCAAAACTATAGTCCATTCTTTCTGCTATAACAAAACACCAAAAACAAATTCATCAACAACCACAATTTATTTCTCACAGTTCTTTAAGATGGGAAATCCAAGGTTGTCATGACAGCAGACTCAGTGCCTCATGAAGACTTCTTCCGCAGATCACTTTCTTCAGGCTGCCTTTCCTCACATGACAGAAAGGGCAGAAGAGGCCATGCTCTGTTGTAATATGGCAGAGGAGAAGGAAGGTACCAGGCAGCTTTTTGAAGGTATTAATTCCATCCATGAAGACTGGAGTTTTATGACCCAATTTCTTCACAAAGACCTCAACTCTCAATACTTCACCTTGAAGTTTAAGTTCAGTATTCATTTTCCAGGGGCATAAATATTTAAACAATAACAATCTGCTATTGTTGATAACTCTAACTTCTCCCTATGTCTATTTAACAATTTTGAGATCACATCATTCCCTCCTGGCTCTACTGTCATCCCCTTCTCACTGGCACTTCTGGAATGTTGACTACTAAGTTAACTGTATTTACATTCTGACGTTGAGGTATATAACCACTTAGAAGTCAGGGAACCTCCATTTGTATTTGATCAACTAATTTTATCATAAAGTATGCTTATGAATGCATTCAATATGAATTGAGCATTTAATAACTGTCAGGTATAGCAGGAAAGAAATGAGTAAAGATGACTGACCTAGGAAAATTTAAAAAAGGAAGTATTAATTGGGTCTGGAGAATGACTCAGTGGTTAAAGGCACTTGTTTGCAAAAGGCTGACAACCCAATTCAATTCCCCAGTGCTCACATAAAGCCAGATACACAAAGTGGCACATGAATCTGGAGTACATTTGCAGTGGCAGAAAGCCCTAACATGCCCATACTTTTACTCTCTCTATCTCTATCTCTATCTCTCTCTCCCTTTCTTAGTCTGTCTCTCTCAAATAGATAAATAAAAATATTTTTTAAAAGAAGTATTCATTGCATAACTCAATGTGGTAAATGCTTTATTAAAGGCAAGATCATAGTTTATTATATTTTCATTTGAATGTAAAGTGTCCCCCCAAAGACTCACATTTGAATACTTGCCCTTCACACATGTCTTAACAACAACATAGATCAGCTACAAATGACAGATCTATATAAAAAATGCCATCCCAAGGACACAGAAGACACAGAATTTACATTCTTCTCAGCAGTCCATGGAACCTTCTCCAAAATTGACTACATATTAGTTCATAAAACATTCCTCAACTAATTCAGGAAGATTAGTGTAGCCCCCTGCATCATATCAGACCACAATGTGTTAAAGCTAGAAATTAACAATGGGAGGAAAAGCAGAAATGACACCAACTATTGGCATCTGAATAATACACTTTTAAACAAAGAATGGGTCATTCAGGAAATCAAAAAGGAAATTGAAAATTTCCTAGAAGTAAATGATAATCAAAACTCTTCATACCAAAACCTGTGGGACACTATGAAGAAAGTCAAAAACGGGAAATTCATAGCGCTACATGCCTTCACAATAAAGGCTGAGAGATCTCAAATTAATCACCTAACCGCCCACTTTAAGACATCGGAAATACTAGAACAATCCAATCCTAGAAGCTCAAGGTGAAAAGAAATTATTAGAATCAGAGCTGAGATCAATGAATTAGAAACGAAGAAAACAATTTTAAAAAATAGATAAATCAAAGAGTTGATTCTTTGAATAAATAAATAAGATTGACAAACCCTGGGCCAATCCCAAATCAACACAATCAGAAATGAGAAGATGAGGTCACAACAGACCCCAACGAAATTGGAAGAATCATCAGGTCATACTTCCAAAACCTTTACTCCACAAAATTGGAGAACCTGGAAGAAATGGATGAATTCCTGGACACCTACCAACTACCAGAGCTTAGCCCAGAGCAAATAAAACTCCTTAATAAATCTATCACATCCACAGAGATTTAAAATGCAATCAAGAAACTCCCCAAAAGGAAAAGTTCAAGACCAGATGAATTCTCAGCTGAATTCTACCATACCTTCATCATAGAACTGAAACCACTCTTTCTGAAGCTTTTTCATGTAATAGGAGAACAGGGAATGCTTCCAAACTCCTTCTATGAAGCTAGCATTACCCTAATCCCCAAACCAGATAAAGATGCAACAATAAAACTACAGACCCATATCCCTGATGAACTTAGATACAAAAATCCTGAACAAAATCCTTGAAAACTGGATAAAACAGCATATCAAAAATATTATTCACCTCAACCAAGTAGGCTTCATCCCAGGGATGCAGGGATGGTTCAACATATGGAAGTCGATTAATATAATCCACCACATTAACAGACACAACCACAAAAAAACACATGGTCATCTCAATAGATGCTGAGAAGGCCTTTGACAAAATTCAACACCACTTCATGTTCAAAATACTGGAATGGCTGGACATAGATGGCTTAAACCTCAACATAATAAAGGCAATATACAAAACCCCTAAAGCCCAAATCATAATCAATGGGGAAAGACTCAAAGAGTTCCCACTTGATTCAGAAACTAGACAGGGGTGTCCACTCTCACCACTGCTCTTCAACATAGTGATTGAGGTTCTAGCTCAAGCAGTAAGACAGGAGAAAATCATAAAAGGGATACAAATTGGAAAGGAAGAATTAAAACTATCCCTCTTTTCAGATGACATGATCCTATATTTAATAGACCCAAAGAATAGTGTCAGTAAACTCCTGAAGGTGATAAATTCCTTCAACAAAGTGGTAGGTTACAAAATTAACATCCAAAAATCAGTAGCCTTCCTGTTTGCAGATGGCTTGCATATAGAAAAACACATCTGAGAGACTGTCCCAATAGCCTCAAAAAAATCAAATACACTGGAATATCATTAACCAAGAATGTGAAAGACTTGTATAATAAAACAACCAAGGATAAGTCATTGAGCTAGACACCTATGATTTCCAAAACAACTTAAAGTAGAAGCACAGAGACTCTTAAGTTCACAACAATCAAACAGACTTAAAACTCACCCTCCATGACTCAGGGAACTGAGTGGAGGAGGGGGCAAAAAGATTGTAAGAGCCACAGTGGAAGAGATTAACCAGAGATACTGTCCCCCTTACCTACAACACATAAACGGGGGTGGGCAGCCTGGCTGCCTCCTGTGCTATCCATAACCCCTTACCACATGGACTGATCCAGTGTGCCCACCGAGGAGGATACCCAGTGGATTGGGGACAGGGAGGAGGGAAATGGGAATACTAATACAATATTCACTAATACAATGCATCTAATTTTGGACAAGATTTTTTGTTTAAAAAAAAGATGGCAACAAGATGTTGTATCTCACAGACTAAATTTTATTCCACCAATTCAATTGTTAATGTCTCTATCCCAACAGACTTTTGGGAAATATTAAAGCATGAAAGAGATGAATGAGATTATGCCTTCATAATAAGAGCTATGAGACAAGTAATTTCTCTCTCCGTCATGTGAGGATACAAAGACAAAATGCTCATTGGTAAACCAGAAACTTCAGAAGACACCAGGTCTTGGATTTCTCAGCCTCCAGAACTGAGAGAAGAAATGCTTAAGCTGCCCAGCTTATGAGGCTTCGTGAGAGGAGTCTGCAGGGACTAACACGTTCTTGGGAGGGATTATGAGATGCTCACAAACACAAAAAGACACAAAAGCAGCAACCACATAAACCTAAAAATGTCCCAGAAAAGCTCTCAAAGCAAAATTCAGAATCAAGGCTTCTGGTCCCCTATCTCCATCCCCGAAGTCAGTTACATAACTGAGTGTCTCATGACTTGACTTCCTTCTTGACTCAATGGGAGGAATGTCTGTTGGCTGTGCCCTTAGGGTTGCCATGGAGATGAATGAAGTAATACACACAGGCAGCACAATTTCAAATACTCCTTCCTTTACCATATTTTTCTGTGAAACATAACAACATCTGAAATTGTAGCCCTCGTTTGAATGTAGTTTCCTATTTCTCCTGCATCCTCTCGCTTTGTAACTAATACATAAAGCTTCCTACTTGTGACGCACATGCCTGGTTCCCTTGATTTCATTTATGTCCCCTTCGTAACCAGCAGGCCTCGCTTCAGTGCGGCTCCACATGCTTGTAGCTACCTCATCACTACTCACTAATTAAAAATCAAGAGAGAGAAGAGGCAGGCTGGTAGCAGACTTCGCATTTACCCAAGGAATCAGAGGAATTTCCCATGAAGGGCTTAAATTACGGTTTCCAAAGAAAAGGACATTAAAGCAGAATCATTTGTCTTCTTATTATTCATCTTTTAACTTCAAGAGATGCATCAAGCAACTTTTACTAGAAGCTTTTAATTCCCATTATACCGTTAGGATATCTAGAGTAATGGCCTTTACCTGAACCTACCATATTCTTTGAAGGAATCAAAGCAAATTAACAAATGATTTCTCATCCTTCAAACCTCCCTCGTCTACACTTCCACCTCTTGGTGTATTTTTCATTGACCAAGTAGTTATTTGAATTATGAAAACATATACCACATCAATGTAGCAGTGCCGTAAAGTGTGCCTAGAAATATGTGGTATCAAATTATTCCTAAAGACAGTCTTAGATGAAAAGAAAATTATCTTCAAATTTATCACCTTCAATAGCACAAAATGGACATTCCCTCTTACAGGGTCTCGGCTTCATTTATTTTTGTTTTGTTTTGTTTGTTTGTTTGTTTTTAAGAGCCTGTCATGAAAGAATGAAAGCTTCTTAAGAGAAAGGACAATGAGATAGACCACAAAGAATTTTATGAATTGTAGCTTGTTTCTGTTTTTCTTCTTACTGTTCTTACTGTTTCCTCTCATGAAAGTAACCACGAAATCACTTTTCATGTGTCTACACACAAGTTGTCTGTGAACATTGAAATAGACAGAGTTCACAACTCTGCTGGTTAACTCACACTTAGTTAACAGTCTCGGGACTGACAAAAAGTACATTCTTTTTTTTTTTCCAAAAGAAACTTGGAAAAATTACTTTCCACTGTCAAAGGCATAAGAAAAAATGAAACTAAGGCAAGAGCCCAAAGACTATTTTTGTAAGTGAAGAAAAATATATCTACCCAAGTCTTATAACATCAGTTAATACTCTTTTGAAACCAAGTTTCCACCCTGTGATGATGTTTCATTATTTAGGACTGAGTCAGTTTGAACGTGATGCCTTTGGAATGCCAACCAGCTTCAGAAGTGTGAAGAAACCTGTTCATCCAACACTTACCAGGCTCTGCAGTCCGAGAGGATGGCCACCCCAGGTAGACGTCCCTGAGGCTGGTGATGTCACCAATAGGCAGAGCATTTCCACTCTCCTAAAGGAAAGAATGGGGTTTTTGCCTTGTAGGGAGGAAAAGTCTGACAAACACGCTCCCCAAAAGGCAATTTTTTCCACGTGAATCATGTATATTCTTGCAAATAGATGAAGTTCAGAGGAAGTGCCATTCACACTTCCAAGCCAGTAAGAACCAATAAAACACTCCTGAACCCACGCACTTAGCTCATCTCCAAACATGGGATTATATAGC
>PVHP010007082.1:28559-58079 GCA_004024765.1 Zapus hudsonius
GCTCTCTCTCTCTCTCTCTCTCTCTCTCTCTCTCTCTCTCTCTCTCTCTCTCTCTCTCTATCTCTCTCTCTCTCTCTGCTTAATAAAGAAAAAAACTTACTTTTGAAAAAAAGAACTTCTACCATTATAATAATATCTACAATGTGATGCCCCACTTTTATGGACAAGAGACATGATTATTGTGTAAAATGCATTGCGTTACTTTCCAATATCTCTTATTAGGACATGTAGGTTCTCAGCTTTGGCACTATAGACATTTTTAGCTGAAAATTTATTTGTATGGCTGGAATTCCTTGAGCATTACAGGATGCTTAGAAGCATCGTCAGCTTCTACATGCTAGATGCCAAAAGCTTTCCAAAGTAACCAAGTAGTAACCAAGATTGTCTCTGGAAATTGCTACAGAAGGCAGGTAGGCAAAATAACCCTTGGTTGAAAACCACTGTGGAGAGAATTAGCGACGGTGGTAGTTTCTGCCTTTACTTTCTGAATTAGGCTGGGATTTCTGAACATGGACTGGAATCTATCTGCTCTGGAATGCCCAGTCAGCTCCATTTCTGAGTCTCATTACTTGTCCTATTGTCTGTACATTGGTGTGCAAATCTGAAAGACAACCAAGCAACAGTTAAGAGAAGGGTGTATTGTGACCTGTAGAAAGCCACTTCAGCCCTGGATCCATCAGTAACTCCAAGACAAAAGATCATGGGTCTTGAGCTAGAGCCTCTCCAGAGCCCCAGCTTATTTACAAGTCAGGGTGGCGAGTGAGGACTAGAGCACAGGGCCTGTCACCATTCACTGAAGTGTATCCACTTCTGCACTGAGGTTATCCTGTACATAATGTTTATTTGGATTGTCAGCCTAGTGATCCAGTATCCTTAGCCATGGGTTTGGTAGTCACACTGACATAGATTCTAGTTCTTGTCTGCTCTCTCACTAACTAATCCTGTGATCTTTAATAAACTATTTAATCTCTTCATTATTTAACCTCAGTTGCCCTATCTATAAAGAGAGAATGGGATAATCAACCCCACCGAGTGAGGCACGATGAATTTTGTAATGCATAGGCACAAAGTAAATCATTCAGTGAAACTTAATTTGTTGTTGTTGCTTTGGGATGCTGTAATAGTCACAGGCAGCAACAGTGGTGGTGGTGGTGGTGGTGGTGGTGGTGGTGGATGTCATCCCTGTCACCATCTTCATCATCACTGTAGCACTGTACCAACAAGACCCCAAAGCCATTAGACTCCACTGAGTCCAGGAAATCCAAACCACAAACCAACCCATCTTTCCTTCTTCACTGCAAAAAAGTCTCAACACTTTCCTAATTAACCTTGAGGAGTGAGCTCACAGTAAAGTGTTATCATGTTGGTCACTAATCCATTTTGATTATCACCAATTCCATGAGTATGTTTTCCATGTCTTATCCTGAAACTGGAATCCTTAAAATGGAAATTTCAGACACTGTATCAACAAATTTGAATCCAGATTTGGTGCTTCGGTAGGGTCTCCCTATTGCTTCTCATTCACATTACACTGATAGCATTATTTTTTATAGTATTCACATGTTACTTTTAAAAATATGATGTACTTGGAAATGAACATCAGAAGTAGTCTTCACCATTATCAATATTGGTAGCTGAAAAAAACCCTATATTTCTAATAGTCCCAACTACACTGAGTGCTGGGGAAATATGGTGTAGAAGCAAGGTGGGGAGGTTGTGCAGTGTGATCGTAAGTGATGGTGAACTTTCACTTTCAACTGCCTTTTACCCTTCTCTCCTTGTGTTCATTCCATACCAAACATTGGGTAGTGTTATGATTATTCCAACACAAGAGCTTTTAACCACAGAAGTGGAATCATGACAATTCTGATGTACATATTCTTAAAGCAATTTGTAGTTGATGTAACTGTTCGCTGCCTTCAGAAAATTAAAGCTTAGTATCCTTTGCTTATAACCATACAAGCAATCAGGGTCTAAGATTCTCATCACCAACCATATATCTTTCCCACTGCATTGTTGCTGTAACTAGGAGGTAGACATTCTCTCAAGTCCACTTGTGACGGGTCATGCAGCTCTAGGGACAGCCCCCCCCCTTGAGTGGGAGGTGTCTATCTAGAGCTAAAACTGATTGGTCAGATATAAACCAATCAGCTGTCTCTCTGACTCACCTGGGGAAAACTTAAATTAACTTTCCTAGAAGAAAGTTCTCTCTTCCCCACATGGCAGACTAGCAGAAGCACCTCTGAATCTCCTGGCTTTAGGAAGGTAAGGCCTACCCCCACCCCAGCTAATGGGCTCCAAATTCTTCCCACATGAACCTCTCCTGCTCATGATGGCAGCCCTCTGTTACTTTTTCTTCTGCTGCTTGTTTAGCTAAACAACTTAAGTTCTGTTCAACTCTCCACGTTTTCTCCCCACACTGGTGGCTGGAAATCTCTGTAACTCCCTATGTTCCCTTAAATAATAAAGTCTCCCACTATACCTTACTATCTTGTTGTCTATAATTTTAATTCTTTAGCTTTGTAGACAAGAACTCGGGTACTCCTTAAGCTTTGGGATGCATTGGAATTTTTGCTGGCCGTTATCTAAATTCTAACCCCCAGCTCACCCTGTTACACACTGACATTCAGAGAATTCTATGGGAGAAAAAGAACACCGAAGACAAAAGCCAAAACCATCAATGGGTTGGATCTTCCAGGTTATTAGGTTTTCCCTGCATTATTTCAAAATCTATTCAATCCTCCAGACAGCATCTCCTGCACTGACTTCAAGCCAGTGTTATTCTTCCCCACAAACACTTGAGATATTGCAGCCCATGTTCATTCAATATCATTTAATTTCCTGAACAAATAACTGCTTTAAAATATAAGAGGTTTAGATACACACGTATAGCTGATTTTAATTTCCTGTTTTCCCTTGTAAGTATAGATTTAAGAAAACTATGATGAATATTTAAAATATGTTTTCTGTCCATGTGGTCTTTCTCATATAAAAAGAGTAAGCAATCATATATTTAAAAAATTGTACCCACAGATAATCTCTCTGATGATTACATTTTAAATCACATATGTGCTTGCATTTGGTTACAGCATACTTCTATCTGGTACGTGTAAGACAGAAGAGAGTATGAGGTTAAAACCCAATTGATTCTCTTGCTGCCTCCTAAGAACATTTAAAATGAAAAAAAAAAATTTAAAATGGTGAAGGTGAAGAATGTTCAGATGTTCATTTCCAAATGCTTTGTTTTTAGCTTTAAAGGTAATATGCAAGCACAGTAAAAATTATAGTATTATAACATAGTGCTAGAAAAATAGCATAAAGGCAATTTTCATGATAAGCTTTTCTGTTCCATCTCTACCCTAAGCCATCTCCCTCCTCAATATTAATAGCTTACATATTATGCAACTATTTGTGTTTGTGTATAGTGTTTTCTCATGAAGAGACAAAAATTGGTAGACAGAATACTATGTACACATCTTATTGATCTTCTTTTCTCTTACTTCTGCAATTTTTCTGCCTCAAGGCTGGGGAGATGGCTCAGCGGTCAAAGGTGCTCACTTCCAAAGCCTGCTGGCTATGTTTCCAGTGTCCGATGTTCCATTTGCAGTGGTAAGAGAACTCTGTGTGCCCCCACCACACACATATGTACAAATAAATAAATATAAATTTAAATAAATAAATTTTTTCCTCTACCAACAAGTATAGATCAGCATCATGCTTCTATAGAATCTTCATAGCATTTCATAGAAAGCTCATAGTAGAATTTGTTTACTCACTTCCTTATTGACATGTTTTGTCAGGTTTAAGACAGATAGTTCCAACATATTTCTGTGTTATATAGGCTCCCACAGAAAAATCCTCACTTTAAGTCTTTGTGCATCTTTGAGAACTACTAAAGGAGGAAGGCTTAGAAGGAGGGATTTTTTAGTTCAAAGGCATATGAACATTTAGAATGCTGACAGTCTGTTTTATCTTCTCTTTCCAGGGACAGGACATACTCCGATGTCTCCAATAAACCCTCGAGAAGAAAAGCCCAGGAAGCAGTTGACATGTCAAAGAAATATGTGTAGACAAGCTCTGAAGTCAGCCAAGGGGATGGGTGCAGATGAGACGCCATCAGAGTGTGACACATGACTACCCTCACCAGTCTGATCAGCAAAGAGACGCCATCTCAGCAAGCTTCTATGCTATGACTGACCTTGGGTCACAAAAGAGCCCAGTAGGCTGGAAACGAGCAGGTTGGACTATGTCTGCATTTTTAACCCACGCTTAGCATTGGGCTACTCCTCAGATTAGGGAAAGGCATTTGTATGAGGAAAAGGCAAGGAATCGAGGAAAGGGAGGAAGGAAGGAGGGAGAGAGGGAGAGAGGAGGTACTACTTTTTTAATCTTCCTTAAGAGGTTTGAGTCAAAATCCAGTCCGACTGTTGTGGTTCAGTGGGTAGAATGCTTGCCTCGCATTCACGAAGGTCTGGGTTCTGTTCTCTGTACCACATAAAGGGAACATGGTGGCATACACCTATAATCCTGGCAGGTGGAAGCAGGAGTATCAGAAGTTCAAGGTCATCCTACGCTACAGAGTGAATTCAAAACCTGCCTGAGCTGACCCAAGACCCTGTCAAACAGACAGACAGAGAGAAAGAGAATCAGTCTTGTCCAGCTTATCAATAGGACAGGGACACACTGGTAGGGGATCAACCTTTATTAAGCAACTCTGGGCAGGTGTGTCATCTAGGCCTTACCAGAATTTCTTCTCCACTAACACCATTCTCTAGGACTGGGCCCAGATTAATAGCAAGGTCTTGGGTTTACAATGGGAAGTAGATACCACTGGCAGAAAATGGACAGTCAAGAGCAGTACTGTCTCTTTATTCAGAATTGCAAAAAGATTCACAGCAGTATTTTCGCTGAGGGGGTTGAGATAATCAAATCACCCTGCTCATAAGACTTGCAGAACCAAGAAATGTTTAGATAAAACTCACTATAATGCCAGCACAATTCTAACTCATCCCACACCACTCGTAGGCCAGGCAAGAAACTGTAGCTCTCCATATCCTACTCCAATATTGGGGGGGGGGGGAACTTGTCTTATTTGAGGCACCTTGTGGCCACTGTCACACTCACAGTCACCTTTAAACATTGTGAAGTTTGCTATTGTGTCGAACCATGGAATCCAAAATGTGCTTTTAAAAAACCCATCAGGGAGGACCTTTCAGTGTAGGAAGTCAACGTAATGGACAGGCGAGGAGGGACACAGAAGGCAAGAATGGATGTCAAGGGAGTTTGCAAAATTTCCTAACTGAAGAAAGAATCTGCTGATTGCAGGAACTATAACGCTTCTTAAGGAAAAGGGAATTCCCAGGAAAACAAATGTTAAGGAAGGCCCCTATAACCACCCGCCTGTGAAGGGAAACTTGGGACAGAGTGCTTCACAGAAAGTCATTTTGCAACAAACACTAAGGTCTCCTCATAAGGTCTCACCAGATGGTTTTCGGATCCCTCAAGTCTTTACTTGGTTTAGTCTTCCACTCTACTGTAAAGCAGTTTTCAAAGGCTTACATTGTCTCCGTCTACAATGCCTGATATTGACAGAGCAGAGTCCACTTTTAGATGGTGAAGAAAAAAAAATTCTTCATGAGGTGGCAAATTTGAGACCAGACAAGCCACTGAAAGTACAGACTCAACTGGAAGTTCAAAGTTCTCAGAACACACACACACACACACACACACACACACACACACACACACACACACACACACATCACCACCAACAACAAAGTCAGGAACCGCAGACCATTTTCCAGTACTAACTCCAATACTGAGTAGCTGCTTCACCATGAAGAGTTCTCGCTGGGATTCTTACACTAACTAGAAGAAAATAAAAAACAATGTACAGTTCTGGTTTGATCACGAAGAAGAAGACTTTGTCCTTTTACTATGTGAGAACTTCAAGGTTTTCTTATGACCCACAATTTACAACCCAGTCCCACAACCTGATGTGAGTTTTTAAAGAAGAGGAAGTGCTTGGGGGCCTCTCTCACACAGCAGCAATGTGCTCAGTCTTTGCCACAGCAGCCTCTGAAGCTAGCAGCCCTGACCACCAGAGGAAACCATCAGCCATCACCTGGAAAAAGGCAGGCAAATACTTACTGTGCAGAGCTCAGGGAAGAAGCAGCTACTGTAGCAGAGCCCTACAGGGAAACAGCCATAAACCTGATCCAAGGCAGAGGAAGGGGCTAGAATTCTCCACCTGGTGAATTCATATCCAGACATAACCTTTTCAACCTCACTGGTCATCAAAACACAGTAGAAGGGTGGTCCAAGCTGATGAGGAATAACAATAGCCAAGTTTGTTTTGTTACTGGGGACTGAACTCCGGGCCTCACACAGGGTAGGCAGGTGCTCTGCCATGGGGCTACATCCATAGACCTAGCTTTGAAATGTCTTCTATTTGCATACTATTTTGATGTATTTAAATAATATTTACAGCCTGCATGCTTGTGATATGTTTGTATTTATATTGCATGCAACAATATTTTTTTTCTCAAAAACTCTGATATGAAAAAATTCCTCAAAAAGTATTGTAGAAAATACTGAGTCCATCCATCCTCTTTTGCAGAGACATGCATGAAGCCACTTTTGGACACTTACTTCACTGTAGTATCTAACTGTAGTATCTAAGAATTACAAGTCAATGAATAAACAGATAAACCTTTACAAGTAAATGTTTCTTTATGACAAGAATGAGTAGCACCACAGTCATACATGCATGAGTAGAAGATAACCAAAAGAAGAAAAACCGAGCTCTGAGATGACATCATCTTGCTTGTGTGTTCTTTGGCATCCTGCATATATTCAGTGAGGAGAACATTGATTTTTCAATTAATGAGAAAACAAGTAGCAGATCTTGCAAGTTACATGATTTTAAGAAGTCATTAAGTAAGTGGCATGTAGCTTGGGGCTTCCCTTTCAGAAAGCTAGCGTTCAGAGTAGGCATGTACACCTCCTGGTTCACCTTTGGGCACCTTAGCCAATGAGTGGACTCTTGTTATACTTTGGCTCTTCCCTCATGACCCGGCCAAGTCTGAGCTGTCCTCCTCCTGCCCAGGTGCCTTTCTGAGCAGCTCAAGAAGGGACATTTAGTAAAGCCAAGAAGAGATGCCCTGCTCATCTACAATTAGTGAGAACTGAAGCTAGACTGAGCTGGTAGCAGGCTAAAGATGGCCATTTTGAACTTTAGAGAAGTGAGATCCATTGCCCTCTCTTTGCATCTGGTCCAGCTCAGAACAGTTCTGAAGAAAAGTGTGTGGCTGGAATTATATTCTGCCAACTAGGGATCTAATCTCTAAAGTAGCAGTTTTCCACCTTCATTCTGGGAGCTCTGAGCTACACATTAGAGATCTGATCCCTTGTTGAAGAGACCATTTGTCGAGGACATGAGCTGATATGGGAAGAGGGTGGAGAGACAGAGGAGCCCAGTCGTCAATTTGTTCCCACTAAAGCAGTGAGCATGGACATCTCCAAAGCAGCCCAGACACCAGTCAAATGCCACCAAGTAACCAGACAAATGCCACTAAACAACTCCAATAGAAGCCAACAGGGCAAAGGCACCTCCAGGCTGAGCCCTCTCTTAACTCCTAACCAGCAAAGAATATCATGCAAAAAGGGTTTTGTTAATAATCAGGTTTTAGGGATAATTCACATGCAAGAATTGATAACCAATTAACAACCTCTGAGATTATATATTTTAAAAAAACAAACCTGAATTATGAAAAAATGTTACTTTTAATTTTAGTGGCCAGTTGACATATATATTTTCTATGATCTTCATAGAAGGAAAAGAAAAGCTAAGGAAAAAATGATATAAATCACTTGCCTGTCAGAAAGGATTTCCAAAACATATGTTATACAAAATATCCTTCTAAAAGACAAATGTAAACAGGCATATTGTAAACCTTGGAAACAAATATCCAGTTACTGTTACATGTAATTCCTCATGTTAACCACTAAGGTTATAAAGATGAAAGATCATTCCTGCGTCCCCCCCCCAAAAAAAAAAAATCCTGCTTTTAGTAAAAGATTGCCTAATAATAGGCAAATTCTAAAAATGGTTTCAGTAAGAGATTAGCAAAATTTTCTGTAAAGAGCCTAATAAGTCTTTCAGTTTCACAAGCCAACGCAGCCACTTCGGCATCAAAGTCACTTCAAACAGTACACGAGTTCCAGGAGAGACTTCCATATGCAAACGAAAACTTGAATTTCATATAACCTTCATGTGACTTGGAACAATATTTTTTAATATATATTTATTGTCCATAATGAGTTACATTATTTAGTGGGCAAACAATGCGTTGTTATCCCGACTTCCCCAATTCCCCCCCTCTCCATCCCTGATCAGTTGTATATCCTCCTCCGTGGGCTGTCTGTATTAGTCCTTGTGGCAAGGGATCCTGTATATCTTAGTACTCATCCCGGTCTTCCTGGCCCAAGTGTATTGTTACTGATGGGTGCCATGCCTCCGGACAGTCTCCCCACCACGGCTCTCACAATCTTTCCGCCCCCTCTTCCGCTCAGTTCCCTGAGTCGTAGTGGGTGAGTAATAAGGCTGCTTTAATGTTGCGAGCTTAGAGGTCCTTGTGTCGAAAATCCTTGGTTTCTGTCTCATTGGCCTATCCTGTGTTGATTGAATGGCTGTGGTTATAGGTCCCTTTTTCATCTGTCATTGTCTGCTGGGTTCCCTATGGATCCTCCACGATATGACTGTGTTGGCTCCTCTCTTGCCAGGATCTCAGCCATCGGCCTACGGTTGGTTGGTAGGGTTAGATGGGCCACAGCTCTCTTGTTGCATCCTGAAAAACACAAACACATTTGGCTTATCCTACCAACCCAACAGCAGGCAAAAAGCTGAGATCATGGCAAGAGATGAGCCACCACAGTCATATTATGGAGGATCCATATGGAACCCTGCAGAGGACGGGATGAACAAGAAATAATATTTTTATTGTTTTTAAATACTTTAAACTATGAAACCAGCCCACATCTTAAAAATACACAAACCATTATTTCAGTATGGGCAGTTGGCCTAAGACAAGTGGAACTTGAAAACAGTAACCAGAAAGTGAACATTATTCATGCTTTGAATGGCCATGGACTTCTGATTCTGTATCCTTCCATATCTGTGGGAACTGGGTTGAGTATTTTAAAGGGAGCAGGTCTAGGAAGGATGAAGATCACAGACTGATGGGGTGGGTGAGCCCCGTGGAAGGCTTTGGGAAGGCACACCCACAGACAGCCTGCCTTGGAGGAAGGAACATCAAGCACTCAAGGTTTCAGGAAGGTAGGATGGAGCCCAATATTTAAGAAGGATTTCCAACCATCACAAACTTTGGTGCCTCTGAGGAAACCTTCTCATGGAACACATGGATGACACCTGGAGCAGGCAAATTGGAGATAAAGAAGAAAATTTAAGATATTCTTGCTATTAGTGAAAGGGTTTATTTTGTTGATTTCCTTCAGACAGCCACCCACCCTTCTTTTAAATTTTGTGATTCCACTTTGGACAATAACATGCTCATTTGGGTAAGTAGATTGCTAAAGATTTGCATGATTTGAGACTTGCATGTTGAAGTTTTCTAGTTGCTTTGTTTTCATAGAAAGAACTTTTAAAACTGCTGTAAAATAGCTGGAGATATGGCTCACTGATTAAGGCACTTGCTTCCAGAGCCTAACGACCTGAGTTCAATCCCCCAGTATCTACCTAAGCCAGATGCACAAAGTGGCAAATGCATCTGGAGTTCATTTGGAGTGACTGAAAGCCCTGGCTTGCCCATGCTGTCTCTGTCTCTCTCTCCTTCTCTCTCTCAGTAACTCTCAGCTTACAAATAAAAATAAAATATAAAAAAGCTGCCGTAAAACATGCAGAGCTTCACAGGAGGCCTCTCTGCACCCTCCATGTGACTACATGAAAGAGCTGTCTCTGCACACGTCTGTCTGATCTAATCAGAATGATGTACCTCCACCCTGCGTCCTTCTCATGCTTTTGGTGATGCAGGCATGTGCTCTCGGCCACAAAGGGGAACCCCTGGACCTATACCTTCATGTTCTCATGCACTTTGTGGTTTCCTCTTCTCCTCAAGGTGCAGATGATGCTAGTGTCCAAAGTAGCATTTCCAATAGCTGATGATGTCACATTTCAGAAGAGTCCCCAGCTATTTCATCCGCTCCATGCAATCAAACATCAGGAATGCAGCAAGAAACTAACCCTTGATCTTGATAGGTAATGGAAAGTCCTTTAACAATGTATGGGCAACCGTTTGCATATTTTTTATGAGAGCCACTGGATGACTAATCACTTATGAGTTTCTTTTTGTTCAGAAGATCCTTCTCTTGGGTTTCCATCAGATGTTTCTATTTTGCTTAACCTAAAAAACAAAAGTTTCCAACATTCATAACATCTAGAGATAGGATATTATGATGTTGCTCAGACTGGCCTCAAACTCCTTTCTATAGTTTGTGAGAATCTTGCTGCTTTCAATTTCCCCATGTGTGCCAAATAATAAAATCTATTTTGTAGAATAATTAGGTTAAATAAGTTAATAATATACGATAACCTTGACACACTCTCTGCCATGTAACAAGTGTCATGGATTACTGTTGTACTAGGCATATGCCATCAGCTACTGTCACTTGTGCCTTTGGTTCTTGAATCATCATGACTTTGGAAATTCTGAAAGCATCTGGTCTTGCCAAAGACCAAATACTCAAACACATGATTTTCTGAAAAGAAACAAAATGATTTACTTATTCCCATGGGCTATCCAAATCTGAAGCCCACCTTTGCAAAACTTTGTAATACTTCTTTTGCACTATTAAATGCCTCTTAATGAAGATTCAAACCAAGTTCTCCTAATGACTTTAAAGTATGTCACTCGAAATTAACTTCAGCAAGGTATTTTGCAAAAATCCTTTCAGAAATATTGCCTTAAAATATGATCATCAGCATCTAAAGTATCTGAGGTGTTTGTAAAAAATGTGAACTGTTAAGTTATTTGTAGAATGTAATGAATTATAATGGAGACACATGAATGAAGATTAATAAGCATATTATATACATTATATGTGATTTGTGTGCACAAGTTAAAGATCCATTGCCTTCACAAATCTCTCAGTTTATAAACCACCATACATTGTATGATGTTAGACACTTATGCAGGTTAAAAGAAAGTATTATCTCCTAAAACTTTTATTTTAAAAAAATCATCCATTTACCTTCTTACAAAAGATAAATAGAATAGCTTAATAAAGAGAGTAATTCTTTAACAGATGAGTAGTTCCTTATAACACAGACACCAATGTGTACATCTGGAGGACAAATGAATTTTGTACTGCAATCTGAGCACTGCATGAACTTCTCACAGTGTAGACTATTACCAGAATCTAGACTCTGATCTTGAGATGTTTGAAAAGCAACTACATGTGACAGTAATAAAAATACTGTGGTCTCATAGTTGACTGCATTTGTTATAAATTTCTCTTTCACTTGTGATATAATGATTCAACAAGCACTAGCTCATTTTTAGAAAGTATTGCCTAACCATTTATATTGTGAAATAAATGAATTACATGTCACAAATGTCCTAGGAATAGACATCTACAACACGGTGATGAGTTTTCCTTATGGATCACCAAAAAAACGAAAAGTAAGACCATGTTTTGGGGAAGAAATGCCAAGTATTTAACAGATGTTCATATCTGTTATTTTTTTCTTCTTTGGTGGAGTTGGGGGATTGTTTTACTACTATTGTTGTTTTATAAATTTCATTCACCAGAATTTAAGAGAAAACTGTTCTTGGCACACATCTTTATGTGGGTATCATTTTTGTTAAAAGAATGAGCAGTAGCTCGCTTGCATCAGAATATTCTGATCCTTCACCATTAACAATCTCCAGACTGTTACCCTAGGCCTGAAAGGTTGGGCCCAGACACCTCTATTTTTAACAAGCTCTTCCAGTGATTCTTACACTGATGTAATTTTTTTGAGAGCTTCCTCCCTAAGGATATGCAATGGAATTTCAAATTAGGTCTGCATTTTCTTCTTATCTTTGAAGTACTTAATGCTGAAAATTCTTCCATCAGATATTCCATTTCACAAGAAAGAAAATCTATGAATATAGTAAGAAACAGTAAGTATTTACTACTGAGTAAGTTAATTAATAATACATAAAGAAGACAATGATCTTTGAATTGGTTGACTTTGTCAATATCAAAAAGATAAACCATTAAGATTATACTCACATCCTTAAGCAAAGGAAATTTAGGATAATTTTTAAGTTTCTTTTCTACTGATAGCCTTCATTCTTTTCTCATCAAGAGGTTTATTTTTTAAAAAGCAGCCTAGCATTTATTCACCAGAAACATGAAAAAAAATGTTACATAAACAAACAAGTTTTACAATTTGTTGTTGTTGTTGTGTGATCATTGTTTGGACTTTAACGACTTTCCTTGAAGCAACTCTATCACACAAATACCTGCTTCCTTCTGCATGAGGTTTTCCTCATGGAGACATGTTCTATGCATAGTGTGAGCGGCTGGTGCCACCTAAGTCACAAGTCCAGTTCCCTGGCAATGCAGGAAGGAGTCCTTTGAATGGCTCACATGGTCTGGATTTGACCTAGCTTTTTGAGAAATGCCATTTGCTTTTGACTAATGCTCATAGCAGTGGTGAAAGCAGCCCACCCTCTATCCACCACCTGACATGTTAGTTGGACCCCACAACACTTCTCAAGATGATTAAGTCTCTTGAATTTATGGATTATCTCCTATAATTATTGTTTCTTATCTAAAATTTTTTTTAAAATATTTATTTATTCATTTTCAAGTAGAGAGATACAGAGAGAGAGAGAGAGAGAGAGAGAGAGAGAGAGAACACCAGACACCAGGGCCACCACCTTGTGGGTCTGGCTTATGTGGGTCCTGGGGAATTGAACCCGGGGCCTTAGGCACTAGAGGCAAGTGCCTTAACCGCTGAGCCATCTCTCCAGCCCTAAAATTATTTTTAAAATATAGTAAATGATAGGAAATTTACAACATGGAAAATTTTAATCATTTGACCTTACTGAATGTGTTTTATCCTATTTTATTGGAGTCTGTTTGTAATTATTTCATTTAGCAGTATGATAGCTATTTTTAATATTTGCTTTTATTTTAACAGGAGTATAATGTTCTTTCAAAATGGAAAACTATAGTTTACCAGAACTATCCTCATGATTAGACATCATTTGTTTCTGTTTTGGTTTTACCATTATGTCATATTTTGATGAATTTTTTCATGTGTGTCAGAGGGATAACATTCTACTGTTGCCTGAAACATATTCCCAGTTCTGACATTAATAAAGAAAAATATATTTTTTGATTATTGGAAAAGGTCACATCAGTTTTTTAATCTCTAAACCAGGTAATAAGAAATTACATTTTTAGACTTCATGTGAAAATTGTATATATTTTTTCTACCTAAGTAAGAGGACAGTAGTCCACGTGCTATGATTGTAACAGGCAATGCTTTATTGCTCTTTCCCCAAGTATATTGCAGCAAGCTTCCTAAAAACTGGAAGCAGGGAAGAGGCAACAAGCAGAAGTGATAGAGAAACAAAACTGCAATGAAGCCAGGGCAGAAGGGCTGGGATATAACCAGACCAGGGCCGGAGGAAGAAGATGCTGTCTGGAGAAAACAGAATGGGCTCTGGCTGTAGAGATGCTTCTCGGTGGCCAAGTGAGAAGGCCACAAGGCTAGAGCTGGAGAGAGAACGAGCAGTCACTGAGCACGCGCTCACACAACACCGCTGGACAGCTAAATGTGGTAATGATCCTGGAAACGAGCAGGCTGGGTTAGGCAATGATCCTTTTAAGCTGCATGTCCACTCATGACCCTAAAATACAGGCTGTTTTGCAGATGAGTCTTTGCAGATATAATTTACATAAAGATTTGCTGGATTGGCACAAACCTTAAATCCAATCTAATGTCCTTCTACAGAGGCTGTATACAGACACACACAGTAGAGGCCATGTGACAATGGAGGCAAAAATTCATGGGTACAGCTAAAACAAGGACCCCCAAGGACTTCTGGCAAGAGTAAAAAGTAGGTGGTGCAGTTCATACTGCCTAATCTGTGGACAGATCCAGTATGTGCACCAAGGAAAGACCCCAGTGGGTAGGGGACACAGTCACAGGATTTGCTCATACAATGTCTATACTTATTCATAATAAAGATATAAGAAAAAGAGTGAAAAGGAGGAGGCAGAACTGGATCCTTCCCCAGAGCCTTCAGAGGGCTCATGACCTTGATCTCAATTTTCTAGCACAAAAACACTATTGAGGAATTCATTAGTGCTATTTTAAGCCACTAAGCTTGTGATGATTTGTTATAGTTACCCCAGGAGAGCAACAAGGAAGGTGCTGTCACCTGCATTTCAGAGAAATGAAGCCCAGAGAGCCTCGGGGTCCTCCAAGGCAGCCTTCACACTAAAGCAGCGGCACTCCGACCTCCTCATTGTCCCATTTTGCTCCTTCATAAGAACCTTTCATTCTAAGCCTGTTTCTCCACCAACTGTGTGACCTGAAGAAGTTCATGCAACCTGTTTTGACTTAGCTTGTTGTGTGTAAAACGAGGCCACTGTTTGGGGTGGTTTCTGAATTCCTGCTTCTGCTATTCAGCTACCTAGACGATGGCTCCAGCCTGGAGCATCTCCTACTGATTAAAGCTCCAGGTGTTCAAGATCCCTCCCTCCTAGCTTCTCAAACTGCATTTCCAGAATGTGCCTCCACCCCACCATCTAGCCTCACAACAGGTCTGTGTGGCAGACATGTAAGACGTAAAGAAGGCTTGACACTCCGCATTGTGGGGTTTAAGTCATGGGCCCGCTGGCATCAGAGGCTGTCATATCTTATTAAAGGACTAAGATAGAAAACATCAGTATGACATCCTGAATCCACTTTCCTCCACTGCACTTGGCTTCTGTTTGCCTCCACATTACCACCACCACCTCCAACCAGGCTACCCAGTGAGTTCCCATAGGCTGGCATTACAAACAACATGTTCTCATCACCGCTCATCAAACTGTAAGTTAAAGCCTCCATGAATCATTTCAAATGCTCTGAAGCAATGATAAGTGTATTTCTCTTTATCCAATAAGAAATAAATAGCTTCCAATTACACAGTGCCTGTGCGAACCTGATGACGAATGAGCACTACATATACCGTATCTCATGCAATCCCCAGCACTCTGGGCACTGTTCTTACTGCTATCATTCTTCCTTCTTAGAAGGGCCTGAGGTCCAAGAAACTCAAGACCCCTGTTCATTTAACATACATTCATCCAATAGTTATATAGAGGCACCATGCATGGGGGATGAAAAGAATCAATAAAGCATTATAATTAAGTAAAACCAATTCCAGTTAAATATATGCACAGTAAGAGGAAAATTTGAGAAGATGTATCAAAAAATATTAAAAGCTACTTTAGGATAACCTTATTTTTGACCTTATTTTTCTATTTTTTTTCTACCATGAACGGTGATTATCAGTGTGATCATAAAAGGAAGTCCTGGGTGCTGCTCTCACCTTTGGGCAGAGAAGCTTCTGTTTGTAGACCGCAGGGGAGACTCAAAACTGTCAAAGTGATGAGAAGTGACAGTTGAGTGCTCAGCATTGAATGAGACCCCTGTCACCCTGGCAAAAGAGGTGCCAGAAAGAATGTAAGACCCAGAGGATGGGGACGAGTGCTTTGAGCACTGTCTTCTATGTTTTTTTGTAATTTAAATTTTAATTTTAATTTAATTGTAGCTTCTATAAAGTGGCCATTGCATTCATGACTGTCGTCAGACCTGCACAATGTTGGGCACAACAGTATGCCATCATGGAGAATGGAGAAGAGCAAAGAAAGAAAAAGACATCCAAGTAGAAGGGTTAGGTGGAAAGAAGGGGTTCACTGGAAGAGGCATAGAAAGAGGGCCCAAAGAAACTAACAGGAGGGAATTATGGTCAAAATACTTTATGACATGTGTGAAAGATGTCAATAAACAAAAATAACAGGAAATTCTTTTTACTAGAAAATTGTGCTTGTCCTCACGGGACTTAGAATGCAGAGAGATCAGCAGACGTGTCAACAGTTAAAACTTGCTTGAGCTCATATATCTCACTAGTGATGAGGGCAGGTTCAAACCTAGCGCTATCAGAATTTCAAATCCCACTTTATCTTCTCAACCCCACTCCATTTCTGACGGTATACTCATTCATCTGGAGATTGTCTATCTTTGTGTTTTTATACTAGTTGAAGTTGCAGACTTCAGAGGAAAGGGCCAATGTGCACTGAGAGGTTTGCTGCGTGTGGCCTCACCAAGGTTTCCTCCCTGAACCAAGAAAATGTGGAGGTGATATCTGTAAGCATCTGACTGCATAATCTGCCCCATAAAAAAGTACTTCTAAAACATTTATCACTTAAATTGTATTTGATCTGCCCTGTTACCAAGTTCTGAATTACAATACACACTCTGTAGTGAAACCCTAAATCACCCTAAGATTAGAAATGGCAAAAGAAAGTTCAAACCTCACTTGCTTTCTCCAACTTATTCATTTGCAAAAGAAACACTTGAAAGTACTAATACTTCAAAATTTCTCCCTAATATCCACTGTCATATAATTTGAGTATATGTCTTCCTCTAACTATTCTTTTTCTAGTCTTATAGCCATAAACCCCTCTGCACTGGATTAGTGACCGTCCTTGTAGTTGGGACCCAATGCCTGACAAAAGTCAGTTTTAAGGAAAAAGGGTTTGTTTCAGCTTACAGTCCCAGGGGATCCATCCCAGAATGGCAGGGAAGGCATGTATCTGATCAAGAGGCTAGCTGGTCACACTGCATGTCCAGCTACGAAGGAGAGGCAAGAGATACTCTTTCTGGGCTACCTTTCTTCTTTTTTTACATTCCAGCACCGCATCTGCGGAATGCTGTTGCTCACACTTAACGGGGGTCTTCCCACCTCAGTTAGGTTAACCAAGATAATCCCTCACAGGTATGCCTAGAGGGTTGTTTCCCCAGTGATTCTAAGTCATGTCAAGTTCACAATAAATATAAGCCATCACAGGAGTTACCAAAATTATTCTGATTTTTCTAACTTTGTTAATGTGTTTAACCTTCTTTCTTACATTTCACTCAAAAGTAATATAGCTATGTTCCTGACAACATAACAAATAAACACTGACCATCAGATTTGTTTATTGTTATAATTAGGGCTGGGGATTTCTCTAAATAACAAAACTGGGAAAGAATCATTAATTTCTTATGATTAACCATGCAATTGTTGACTCGGAATTCATTTGTTACTCAAAAACAAATTTTCCCCAATTCGCTCACTTTAGCTTTCCTATATTGTTTTCTGCATCCCTGTGCTTCTCAAGAATGAATTCTCGACTCCTGATTTTAAAAAACCACTGGTGCGGAGAGGCTGTAAAGCTCATTTTGAATGATTGTGGGTTTCTGTCCTCATCTAACTGTTATCTTTCTTTAGTTTCTGCTCACAAAAATTAAAATTATAATAGTTAATTTTAAGACTGTATTTGGCTTTCCAAATAGTGGGGTCTAGAGATGATGTCCAAAAATGGTACCTGGCAAGGGAAAATCAAAGGAAGAACAGGTCGTCAGTCTTGAACCTCTAGTGAATAAAGAAGAGAATATGTTGGGTGTACGCCATCTCTCTGCATCTTTCCATGATATGTTTGTCCTTGACACTGATCTTCTTTTGAGAAAACCATTTGCCCATGACCAGTAGAATGAAAGTGAAAGCTAAGGGGATGGAGAGGGTTTAGTGGTTAAAGGCACTTCCTTGAAGGTGAAGAATGGGGGCCTAATAGCAAGATTCAGTATTAAAGGCATTTACTTGAAAGTGAAGGCTGACTGAAATGACTCCCCTTGGCTGCCAGGTTGTGCCAGGTGATGTGCATCACTGCCCAACACACCAAATTGAAGGTTACAGGAATAAACAGGACCAAGACCTCTGCAATGAGGTCCAGGTTACCTTCAGAGTTCATATTTTCTCAGGGATCTGGTAGATTGGGGATATCACCCCCATTCCCTCTGTCAGCACCCAAAAGATCTGGGATCGTTCACTGTGCTTGCCAGCTGTGAACAGGAGTTCTCAAATTATTTTCTGTTTAACAAATTGCCTTTATGTAAAAATAAGAGCGTGGTACTGTAATAGGCAGTATCTGTGACTCCAGAATCAGGCAACACTTCATTCCATGAAGCAGAATGAGAAATATATGTGGTGAGCTGAGCAGAGGAGGCTGGCAGCACAGATGGAGAAGAGATGAACCAAGAAAAAATGCACATGAAGAAGGCTGGTCCTTCAAAGTTACTCCCCTTGCAAGGTGGGGATTTGGGGGAAAAAAGGAACTAGCTGAAATGAGGTTTGCTATTTGGAAAGGATTGAAGCCGGACATTTTAGTCAGGCCAGCTGACACTGGGCGGTCTGGAATGTCAGCTGTCATCTCTCAAGATGTGGCTCCTAGGGGAATGACTACATTTTGATTTGGTCTGCTAAGTCTTCTACATTTCACCAAACCTGTACCCTCCTAAAAGAATTTGTTTAACATTGTATAAAATATCACCTGCCATTGAAAAGCGATGTCTTGTCTTCATAAGTAAGAAGGAATGAGCATCTAATAAGAAAACATGTGGTTTAGAATAAGGGTCATAAAGTGCCTTCAGCTCACATCCTTACCCCACAGCATGACTCTCAGTGTACAGTGATTTTAAAAAAAAAATCACAGAAGAGAAGTGTAAAGAAGGAGGGTGGAAGGCAGATAGAGAGAGGGAGAAGAAGAGAAAGGAAGAGGAGAGAAGATGAGAGAGAAGGGAGAGGAAGGAAGAAGAAATGTGATTCATTACTAAAATAAAGCTTTTCCTTGACCCATGATAAAAGGATTAAGGAATTTATAAATAGTAAAGAGATTTGAATTTAATTTTCGATCTAAGTGTGACCTCAGAGGGGCAGCCAAGATGAGGAAGGGTTAGTTAGCCCTTTCAATGAGGAATGTGTTTGGGATTGTTGTTCCTATTCATATGCTGGATTATTTGAAATGTTGTATAAAGTTTGTATGAAGAGAATGCGCAGGCATAAGGGAAATGACAGTGTGGTAGTTTAACTCTATTTTGAATCAGCTATTTTACATCACAGGCATTACCAAAGTAAGCATTGTACTACAATACATATATATGATTATATAACTAATTTGGCAAATTTGACCAAAAAATAAAATGTCACAATCTATCATATTTTCTCAGAGACTTGTGTTTTAAATCTCACATTTAAAATTTTACATTTTACAGATGTGGTGGCACATGCTTTTAATCCCAACACTCGGGAGTCAGAAGAAAGAGAATCACTGTAAATTTAAGCCTGGGATTACACAGTGAGTTCCAGGTCAGCCTGGAATAGAGTAAGACTCTACCGCAAAAAAAAAAAAAAAGGTAAACAAATAATTTAAAATTCACATTTTAAAATGTCCTTTAAAGAATACAATTGTGAATGATGTTATCAAAAGTTAGCATGTAAAAATCAAGTCTAAAACAGTGTCATGTCCACCCACAGTCATGAATATTCATCAACCCAACCCCAACTTACTCACCTAATGTCTCTCTGATCCAGCTTGCTTTCTGTAGCCTCATATCTTGATCCCTCCTTCATCAGTATTTCCCTCCACCATCAAGCCACAGAACCTTCCTGAAGCTTAGGACTCTCCATCAATGCCAGCCCTTTGAAGTCAGCCTGTCACCTAAGGTTCATACAAAGTCCCCTAAATATTGGATGCTACCCCCAATATACTACATTCTAGATTTGTGTGTTTCTATTCATCAAGGCTTCCAATTTTTGTGAAATAAAATAACTATATAATTTATGGTGAGTGAAATTTAAAATTCCACTATTGAAATTATTCATAGCAAAACTAGCTGGCTAATCATCTTCACTGAGTACACAGGCATGGTTTCTAAGCATTTTCTCATTTTGTCCTCACACAACCCTATAAGGAGATACTCCTGTCTGAATATGTACTTATTCAGAGGCAGAGGTAAATAGCTCATTAGTAATGGCAGAGATGCATTTCCAATGATTCAGTCACCCTCTAGGGCCCTTTCTCTGACTCACCACATCACCCGATCTGAGATAACTGATAAGCAGCGGAATGATCAGCAAATTCCTCTCACGACTGCAAAGCGACCACAGAAAGCAGGTGCCTGGCAAGCCAATCAACTAATAGGATGTTCCTGGCATTCTACTTTGCAGATACTCTTTTCTTAGTTATTACTTACCAGTTATTGGGCTATGTGAAACTTCACAGCTATCTTAATTGCTGCTTTTCCGGGGCTCAAAAAAAAAATAAGTATCACAAACTTGTAATTCTCAGATTCTTGGGCTATTAGGCCTTTATACAGAGTGTTGAAACTATAAGACTATTCAATAATTGCTTTGAAGGCTTAGTAATTGTCCTCTACCAATGATACAAGGCCAATAAAATGTCAGCCTTGACACAGAAAACAGGATGTCCATTCCATGATGAAATCCTGCCAAGACTTCCCAGTCACAGATGTCAGAGTCCCCCTCCATGAAATCCCCCATCTCTCTCTTTCTATCTATCTATCTATCTATCTATCTATCTAGTTATGAACAATTTCAATAGTGGAATTATATATATATATATATGTCTAATATCAATATATAGAGAGAGCTGATCACTGTGTATATATTTCCTCTTTCTCGCTTCTCTTCTCTCAGATTTTTCTCAGAATGTCTTTAACTTCATTCAAGTTTCTCTTTAATCACATTTCCTCCTGTCTCTTACTCTACCTGAAATTATATCTTATATTTGCTCATTTCCTTTCTTTCCTTTCCCCATAGTCTGGACCTAGGTATCATTTACTATTGTAACCTCCACACCTAATAAACATTCATATCCATAAAATAAATAACTGCTCAATGCATGAAAGTGAAATTGTTCAAGACCTAGAAATGTATAGGATACTACCCCGATGATCATCGAGAAACAAACTACAGTTTATTTTCTTATCTCCTTGCCTGTGTATACGTCAGGCATGGACCACATTTTAACTCAATGCCTGAGGGCTAGATCATTGAATAAACTCATCGCTCTCATTTTTGCATGGTTGGTTTAATCCCTTTTCTACTGGTGTCAGCATTTATAAGAAAATGGTTTTCCCCTACAAACCCAGCCAGATGACTCTAATGTCAAATTGTTGCCCTTTTTTGCAGTGAAAGCACTATTGAGCAGAAATGCTAAAAAGCTATATTGTAGTTACATGTATTTAACACACACACAAACACATACACACACACTATAAAACCCTGCTGAAAATATCTGTTCATATGGACACAGGGATTAATCAGATAGGAATACCAAAAAATTTATTACAATCTCACATGTTATTTAACAAGTTATAAAGATTACCTGTGATTCTACAACAGGTAAAATGAAAATATCAATGCCACAGATAAATAACTATTAGCAATCTGCCCACATTATCTTCAAATCTAGCTCCAGAAGTAGCCACAGATGCGATCAATAAAACCACTCATGACTGGCTGAGTAGGTTAAGGAAATATTGCAGTTTCAGGAACCTACACACCCAAGGCCTGAACATGTCCAAGTAATCACTGATAACAATTTATAACGAATCCTACTTTCCACTTCAAAGAAACTGGCGTCATCCACATAAATTCACCTGGATATAAACTATGGACAGTTGTAAAGCTAAAATGTTTAATGCATCTTAGATCTCCTTTTTTTCAAACATCATGAGTGTTCCCAAAACATAGTGTTACCTGAGTCTTTGTAGGACTCCTGGTGTCTACCAACTATAACTGTCATTTATGACCAGTGCTTCACCTGCCCAGATGGGGTGTCTGTCTCCTGAGGGAATTGGTCTGGCTTTCTTCCCACTGGTGCCTGATGGTCCCAGCTGAGGCTGCTGCAACAGTTCCCACAGAGGATGAGTGACAGAACCAAGACATGGAGCTTCAAAGACCTCACTGCTGCCTTTCACTGGGCTTCTCCTCTCAATACTCTGAGCTACAAATCTTCCCTGTAGAGACAAGTGCCCACAAGGCAGGTAGGAAACAACCTGTCAGAAAACATCATCAATTTCTGAAATAAAGTACACTGGATGGGAGAAATGTTGCTATTTACTTGGTGGTGTGGCGATCATAACATTCCACTGAGAGAAGACTACCACAACAGAGTAACAGAAATGACGTTAACATTGTCACTGATTTCCCCAGTACATTCTCTTTGCAGTGTCTCCATCCAGCTTGAACAATTCATCTATCATCTTTGCTCTGACCTTTAAAGGCCCTGCCCAGGGTCCACCGGTGCTGTCTAGCTAAGGAAAAGAAGATGGCAAACACTATAATCTTGGCTTAATTTGTATAGCAAATCTCAAAGGGCCTAAAAGTCCCTTGATTGAGTCTTTTATGACACAGAACAGGCTTTCTTTCATTGTGTTTGAGAGTATTAGTCTCCTGTTGCCACTGGCCCTTTAAGAAAGTTCATCACGTCTGTCAGGCAAGGGACAGCAGACCAGTTGTGACTCCCCTGTCCTATCTCAACCTCTAAGGAATGCCAATGTGACTATGAGAAGGCACTGCTCCAATCCTATGAAGATGTATAAATAAGATGTTACTGGGTAGGAATGAGAACTTAAAATGAGACTCACTGGAGTATATGGAAATCAGATCTTGCAACAAATACATGTCATTTTAATCATGCATAACTTGCTTGCATAATTTTAATTGCTGGAAAGGTTTAGAAGGCACACTTATTAATTACTCTTTCGCAATCACTCTTCCAGGTTATAAGGAATACAGGTGCTATGCCTATATTAGGTACTTTATTCATTACTGTGAGCAAATGCCTGATGAGAAGCAGTTTAAGGAAGTGTGATGGTTACATTTTGGTGTCAACTTGACCTTTTTTAGTAATCTTGGGTGGGTCTCTGAGGATGTTCACAGGAAGACAGTCTTCTCAGAAGGGGGCAGGATGTAAAGAAGCTCAGGGGAGCTGGAAACAAATATCCTTTCCTGGGAGGGCAGTGCAGGAAGAAAATTCCAGAGACTCAGGGAGTCAACAAGTCTGGGAAGGGGTTGTAAGACCCCACCTTAAGGCTATATAAAGTGGGAGAAAATTTCTCTCTTCCCTCTGCCTGATTTGCTGGTGTGTTTATGGTGCTGGTGATAGTCTCCCTCTCCCCCTTTCCTCCCTCTCTCCCCTTCTCTTCTCCTCTCTCCTCCTCTCCCTCCCTTTCTCCCCCACTCCCCTTCTCCCTCTGTCCCCTCTCTTCCTCTCCCCCTGTCTCTTCTCTCCTCCTGCCCCCTCTCTCCCCTTCTCCCTCTCTCTCCCTCTCTCCTTTTCTCTCTCCCTCCTCTCTCTTCCTCTCCCCCTTTCCCTCTCTCTCCAGCTCCTCATCTCTCCCCTCCCTTTCACTCTAATCTCTATCTATCTATCTATCTCTCTCTCTGACAGGGGACCAGCCTCTTTCATTTTTATGGAACTCCCTCTGTATCTGTAGCTTCAAAAAATCCCTTCCTCCCAGAACTGTGCCTGATTTGGAGATTCATCCCTGGGTGTGTGTGTGTCTGACTATGACAAGAAGGAAGGCTTTATTCTGGATTACAGTTCCAGGGAGTACACTCTATCATGGTGGAGAAGTCATGGCAACAGAAGTGGGAAGTTAGCTAGTCACATGACATCCAGAGCCAGGAAGCAGAGAGGAAAAGCAGAAAGTAGCTTTGGGCTATAAATCATCAAGGACTGCCCACAATGACTTTCTCTAACAAGCTCTGCTTCCTATAGTTTCCACCATCTTTCCAAGCAGCAGCACCATCTGGGAACCAAGTGCTCACACATGAGCTCATAGGAAACTTTCCACATTCAAACTCCATGTGCCCAATTCTACCACACATGTCTGACTCACTGTATTAACTGACAAGGACAATATTAAATGTGTCATCTGTTAGCTGATTGAAATCCGCTCTATGCTTGGTTATACAATACTACCTTCCATGGTAGGGTTTTCTGAGGCAGATACAGTTCCCCAACAAAACTCTAGATTTCTCTCTTGATGCTGATATCAGAAATCCTCCTAAATAATGACTAGGTACAGGATTGTGTAAGGACTAAGCATTGGGCACCATGCTTAAAGAACAGGCTATGGAATTCGTGGTCTCAGAGATAGCTCATGCAGAAAGTAAAAAGTATGTTTAAAATATTTTACCTAATTATCAAATCTTGGGTTTAATTTTATGAATATGAGCCTGTGTCTTGCATGCATCAGAAAAATAAGGCAGAACTTTACCAAATGAAGAACCGTGCCTGGATTTCACCATGATTACTAACAAACCACTTTGAAAGGTGGTTTTTCAATGTAACACCTGATAGCCACCTCTGAAGACCACCACTGGATCACCTGATTGACCTAACGTCCAGCTAGATAGAAATTACATGCTGTGTTCTAGGCTGAAATAATCAAATTATGTAACATGTATCATAGCTAGATTGGGAAAGAATAGGGTTTTCATAACTAGTGGTTAGAGAGAATTCTTTTAAAGTAAGTCAATTCATCCTCAGCTTGTAGACCTGCGAGAAGGTAACGTTGGCGCTCTGAGCATTCTGCTTTCGGACTAGAGGACAAACTCTCAAGCCTGTATTCAAAGGCCTTCTTGTCATTGAAGGCTGAGGTCATAGCAGTGTGTCTCTGTGTGTGTGTGTGTGTGTGTGTGTGTGTGTGTGTGTGTGTGTGTGTGTGACTGTGTTCAAGAATGCTGTGTGTTCACTTCCCAGTAAGATAAACATCTTCTAACTTTCACTGTGGTTTGTTGGTCAGTTCCCCATTGAACTGAGTTTAATTTATGACATCTGCTCTAACCCTACTGGAAGAGTCCTTCCTAGAGAAAGCCTGAAATACATCTTAAGATTTAAAATCAAGCAACTCCAGAACTTAGAATTACAGACACTTCCATGTAAGGCTGCTCCACAAGCTGTTTCAACACCAGGGATGAGGAACTGGGCAGAACTCACAACTGCTAGTGAAGGTAGCGGTAAGATAAATGCTTAGAACCAAAATCACTTAGAAAGCTGTTTGGAAATGTTTGAGGGATTATGCTTTGATTAATAAAATTACTAAATGGTATTTTTAGTCTCATTAATGTTTACTACATGTATTTTGGATTGCCAACACTTTATTTGGCCCCTCAAAATTTTGAACAGTATAATTTCAGCAATGAGGCCCAGGTCTTCCAACTTGAACCTTACTCAAAAGTTGGAGATCAAGCTGGGTACAGCACTTGCACAAGCACTGAGGACCAGAGGAATTCTCAGCATCCACACACAGTGTCAAGTGATGGAATACACCTTCAATCTAGCACTGAAGAGACAAATGCAGGCAGATCCCAAAATATCGCTGTCTGCCTACACTAGTCAAATAGGTGAGCTCAAGATTCACTGAGAGATCTTGTCTCAAAAAAAAAATAGAATGTGGGGCTGGAGAGATGGCTCAGGTGTTAAGGTGCTTGCCTGCAAAACCCCATGATCCAGGTTCAATTCTCCAGTACCCACATACAAGAGGCACATGCATTTGGAGTTTGTTTTCAGTAGCTAGAGGCCCTGGTGTGCCCATTTTTCTCTCTCTCTCTCTGACTCTCTCTTTCTCTGTGTCTCTGTGTGTCTGTGTGTGTCTATCTCTCTATGTCTCTCTCTCCTTATAAAAAATAAATAAAGATATTTTAATAAAAACAAAAATAAGGTGGAGAGTGACAACAAAGCACCCAACATTAAACTCTGGCCACAAGCACACACACATGCACAAACATCCATCCATACATGTACACACACACACACACACACACACACACACACACATATATAAACATACATACAGATGGAAAAAAGTAGGAAGTAACTCATATACCTTGAACCCATTCAATTAAGCTCGGCATAGCTCAGAGCTGGACCTACCAACTTCTACATACTTCTCTATATGACACAAATTTGGGTACTTGTTAAGGAATTATTTGTTAAACTCTTATCTCTATAACATTTAGATAGTAATATACTTAATTATATGGAAAAAACATGATTTACCCCTAAATGGTAAATTTCATTATTTATCAAAAAGGTTTTGGTTTTGGTTTTGCTTTTTATCTTTGGAGACAGGGTCTCATACAGCCCAAGCTGACCCCAAATTTGCTATGAAGCCAAGAAGTCCTAATCCTCTTGCTTCAACCTCCCAAGCTCTTGGATTAGAGGCATCTACCACCATACCCAGCTGACATAATTAATTTTTTAAAACTGAAAAAAATAACCTTCATATAGGCAAGAAGCTTTAAAGACAGTTAGCATGAAGTCAGCCCTAAAAATCTAATAAATGTTCAAGGCAATACATTCAGAAAGACTTTTAGATGCCTCGGCTTACCAGAATGCTTGTAGGGAGATTGGGAAATCAAAGGGTCTAATTCACAAATCTGCACTTTCATGGGGAGCATCAGAAAGGACACAATAAGATCAGAAGCAAAACAGCCTACTGGACCTTTGCACATGAAATTCAATTTTGTTAAGGAAAGCTGGAACAATTATGGCTTCAGGAAGAATTCAAGACCTTATGTCTGTAAATTGCAGAGTAGAGAAAGAAAAAGCTAGGGCCCGCTTCACCAATACTTTACTAATGGGATTAGATGTAGTAAACAAACAAAATATAAATCCTGGAGGAACTTGGTTGATGTACTTAGCAAACACATGACTAGACTAACAGTCTCAGAGCAAAAATCTCCCCAAAAGAAGCTTGATGTCTGAGGTGTCACAGCTCCTCAACCTCCCTTCCCACCATCTGCATTTTTATGAAGCAGCCTGTCCTGTAAATTAAACTTCTGATCCATTATCAACACATTTCTACAAACTGAAGTGTACATCATATGGAAGTAAGTGTACTATATATGGAAGTGTAATCATATGGAAGTGTACATCATATAGAAGTGTATTGCATATAGAAGTATACATCATATGTGAGTGTACACCATACAGAAGTGTGCATCATATAGAAGTGCACTACATATGAAAGTGTGCACCATATGGAAGTAAGTGTACATCATATGGAAGTGCACTGCCCATGGAAGTATATTCATATGGAGTGTACATCATATAAAACTGTAATCTGATGGAAGTGTGCATCATACGGAAGTGTACATCATATGGAAGTCTAATCATATAGAAGTGTACTACATATGGAAATGTATTCATATGGAAGTGTACATCATATGAAGTGTACACCATACAGAAGTGTACATCATACGGAAGTGTACTTCCATAATCAACCCACTCCTACATATTCGAGTGTGCTTTCTGATTCAATAATATATTAAACATTGCAACATTTATTTCTACTTTTGCTACATCTTACCAGTAATTTCTCTTATTCATCCTGTGGTCTCCTTCTGTCATTTTGTTGATGATTCTCAAAGCATGTGTATTTCAGATCATATTTAAAGAGGCCATCCAATGGATTGTTTTTGCACTGCATGGGTACAAGATAAATTAGGCAGTTTTCTAATTTTTTATACTCTTACACATACAAGAAGGCACTTTGTAAATTCAAGTAAAAATATGGTGTGGATAAGTAAAAAACATGAACAATTTAGGCTAGGGAGATGGCTCAATGTTAAAGTACTTGCTACACAAGCACAGGGCAGGGAGTTTGGCACCCACATGAATACCAGGTGGACAGTGTGGAATTCCAGAGACAGGGCCAAGCTGGCCAGCTAGACTTGGCCAATCAACAAGCGCTGGGTTCAAGTGAGAGACCCTGCTATGACAAAAACAGGGGAAGACAATCGATAAAGAGTCTCAACATCAACTTCTGGCCTCTACATGTACATGAACACGTGTGCACACATATACCCCAAGCATATACTTTCACACACACACACATAAAAATACAAATATTCTGTACAAAATACAATTGATTTAAGTAATCAATTCAATATACAATAAATAATACAATATATTGTGGTCTCCTTTCTCCACAAGATATGCATTCCAAGTCCTGCCCCCAGGAGGTGCCTAAAACCAAAGATAGTACCAAACTCCACATCTACAATTTTTCCTATAATACATACATACCTATGATAATATGTAATGTATAATTTAGGCACATGTAAGAGATGTACTATGAGATATTATGTTATCTGAGATTAATAACAATAACTTACAATAAAATATAAAACTATAACATTACGTCACAATAAAATTGTCAGCATCACTGTGCATGGGCCTTGGGCCACACTGAAATAAGAGTAAGTGAAGCATAAGCACTGTGTTACTGAAACAATCACTGTCAATTGGCTGCTGGGTGATTAGCAGGAGAGTAGCATATACAGTGTGGATACACTGGATAAAGGATGATGTCCTGGAAAGAATAGACTGCAACTGCATGAGATTCCATCATGCTACTCTGAGTACTGTGAGCCAATATTAATGGATTGCTTATTTCTAGAATCTTCCATGTAATATTGTCAGACCAGTTAGCCACATATAACTAAAACCATCAAAATTGCCCGTCATTGTAGTACACATCTGTAATCTTAGCACTGAGAAAGTCAAGACTGGAGGATGAAAATTTCGTGGTCATTCTTGGCCACATAGTGAGGACAACCTGGGTTACATGAGACCCTGTCAACACAACAAGAACAAAATAAAAAATCTGGGTGTGAAAATGCAGATAAGGAAATAGCAATAAAGAATAAAATATAACATGGTACACATAATACATGGATGAAAATACAAACGAAGTACAATAAATTCAAGAAACGTTATAAATTCAAAAATACAAACTGTAAAAATGTAAGAAAAATCACAATAAACAAAAGACTCAAGTGATTTATATTCTAGCGTGTACAATCCAACATCATATCTAATTTTCACCTTGAGCAATGTATAAGTTGAGCTTTCTATTTCTTTCTTCCCTGATTCTACGCAAATTAAAAAATATACTTCCGGTCTCCCATTTTCTTTTTTTCTTTTTTTTTTAATTTATTGTCCATAATGAGTTACAACATTTAGTAGGCAAACCCTCCATGGGTCGTCTGGATCAGTCCTGTGACAGGGGACCATGGATAGCCTAGTATTCAGCCAGGTTCTCCTGGCCATGCCTCTGGATAATCTCCCCCACCACGGCTCTCACAATCTTTCTGCCCCCTCTTCCGCATAGTTCCCTGAGTCGTGGTGGATGAGTATTAAGGCTGCTTTAAGGTTGTGAGCTTAGGGGTCTTTGTGTCTAAGATCTTTGGTTTCTGTCTCACTGGCTTATCCTGTGTTGATTTAATGGCTGTGGCTGTGGGCCCCTTGTTCATCCCGTCATTCTCTGCGGGGTTCCATTTGGATCCTCCACGATATGACTGTGGTGGCTCC